>CM020504.1:20259539-20304539 GCA_009823395.1 Thamnaconus septentrionalis
CTCTTACATAAACACTCCTTGGAAAAACAACCCGGAGAGTGTGAGTGAGTGGCTGGATGTGTGTGTGTGTGTGTGTGTGTGTGTGTGTGCTGTGAAGGTGCAGATTCAGTGTGGCCCTGCGCATATTTGTGAATGTGTTGCGTTCGGTTTCAGCTTGGAGGTGATGAGTGAGGTGAGTTAAAGCAGCTCAGTCAGCCAGAAAGTGTGTGTGTGTGTGTGTGTGTGTGTGTGTGGTGAGAGTTCACTTACTCATGAGTCACCAGTCTTTTAGATGTTCCTAAACACAACCATTTACTTTTTTTTCAACTGCACTGTTTTTGTCATTTAAGACCCAGCATGAGAAAATGAGTGAAATTCTGTCCACTTGGATTTTTCTTTTCTTTAACTTTCTTTTCTTTTCTCTCTTTTTTTTTTTTTTTAACTTGGATCTCAGTACACGACATGCAGCTGCGGAACAGTTCCGCTCCACTAGGTTGCTGCAGAGAGGGAACGACAGGCGGAGTAGGACCCTTAGGAGCAAGTTTTCCTAAAATTAAAAATATATATACATATTTTTTCCCCCCTGAGAGGAAAAGTCAGATCCATTTCATTTTGAGAAAAGGCAGAACGCCAGCCAGGGTCAACATGACTGAACATAACACTCACACACCAGATGGATCAAGATCCCTTCAATGTGATTCTTGTTTTTAGGGAAATTTCTGACATTTTTTTTTCTTTCGAGAGAAAAATGAATTTTGTCACTGGATCAGAATTTTGACCTTGTTACATTTGTCAGGAGTGTGAAGATTGTTGAGCCAGTCTGTTCATTTTGATGTTATGCCTGTGTTCAATAATTTATAAAATTCTTTCTTACTTCCTTCCTTCCTTTTTTTTTTTTTAAATCAAAACATGAAGATATTTGTTTTTGGTTTTTTTTTATGATTAGCTCATGATGGAAGGTTTGGGGAATTTTCTGAAGTTGCCAAAGTTCAATCCAATCTGCCTCCTTGTCCAAAAAAAATGGACCTTGGAATGTGACAATAATTTTAAATAAATGTTTGGTATTCAGGATCCTGGTTGCTGCTCAAAAAGGACAAAAATGACAGGAGCTTTGAGCTGTTTTGAAAGAAGTAACCGAACTCTCACATTAAATTCTGAAGGCTTTGAATAAGTTTTTCAGACCCACAGAGATAATTAAAAAAAAACCACCCACAACGTCCATCCTTGAAGTCCAGAGACCAAGTTGATCTTCTCATCTCTCCCTCAAAACTGGAATAGGTTTGGCGTCTCACTACTGGAATTACCTTTGACCTTTTTTTTTTTATTTCCAGCAGCGAAAAGGATTGAAACATCTCTTTGTTTTCTGTTTGTTTTTTTTTAAAAGGAAGGGCGGGGGGAAAGACTTTACAAAACTAAAAGAATCTCGCCCCCCTTTTGGGACACAGGCATGCTGGTTTCAACATTTCCTTGTTTATCTTTCATGCGAAACCCTTCGGTGGTGGTGGTGATACCAAAAGGCTCCTCAGAGCAGCTCAGCCCGAGAAAAACAACGGCAACAGCCGAAAACCGTCCTCTGTTTTTCTCCGTGGCCGCGGTTTTGCATTAGAAAGAGGGCAGAAGGGCCTCCTTTGGACTGGAGTTCTGTGCTGAGGGGTCAAAGTCCAAGGAAGCTGATGAACTATTGATAACGGATTGATCCCCGCTGCTGTGTGTGTGTGTGTGTGTGTGTGTGTGTGTTTACTGTAGCAAGAGATCAAACCGTGCACAACGCTGGCTCGCTGCTCCACACCCCCGACCGCGGCTCTCTCCCAGGAGTCACTGGGGTGCGGGGAGGTGGTGGTGGCGGTGGTGGTGGGGGAGGGGGAGGTCAGCGGAGGCTGCAGACCTCCTGCCTGAGCGCTCGGCTGGCAGCAGAGAGCTTCAGAGGGCTGCAGCAGGGAGTTGTTGAGAAACACTGGAGACCTGTGTGCGTGTGTGTATGTGTGCATGCGTGTGTGTGTGTGTGTGTGTGTGTGTGTGTGTGTGAGTGTGAGTGAGTGTAAGGCTCTCTGCTCAAATCCTCACAAATTAGCTAAAAACAAGAGTTAAGTTACACACACACACACACACACACACACACACACACACACACACACACACACACACAGCGAAACGCCAGGATGGGCAGAGGCATTATTCAATTGGCTCCAGTTCAACAGCAACACTGGGGGGGTTGGTTGGGGGGGCGGTGAGCTCCGCCCTCAGAGGTTAAAATGATGCATATTTCTAAAAAATATACATCTGCCGTTTGACTTTTCCTCCTGGTGATTGAAATAACAGAGCGGCGAGTCGGCGTAGTCGCAGGTCAACGTACATCTGCTATTCTAATCGCTCGATATTAGGCCGCCGCTCGGCGATAAACTCACGTGGAAAGACAGCAGCCTGTGCGGTTTTATGGTGTTTTCTTTTCCCTCTGCGGCAGGAAAAGGTTTTTTTTTCCCCCATTTTTTTTTTTCAAACATGCATCCAAATGTTTTGTCCAGGTCGTAAAAAAACAGGTAGGGAGGAACGAGGCTGCTTCCAAACTTTCTCCCTGCCAGTGTTACACCCTCGAAAGGGGAAATATTAATGAAGGTGCTCGGACACGAATGTTTCCTCTCTGGCAGCTTCAGTGAGAATATCTGTTTCACAAAGAATATTTGAAAATGTACAAAACTATCCCTCAAACAGATATTGCAATGTACGAAAATATGTATTTTCCATCAAAATACATACATTTCCTCTGGTAAGTATATACAGGTAAGTATTACCCAACAGGTTAACTTAAATTACTAAAATCAAATACATTGCAAATGGACAAAACTAATTTGTAACACTTGTCTCTTGGTTCCTCAAGCAGTCACTTCATGACATGAACTTACAAATCTGGTCATGAGCATGAAAAACACACACATATTACTGCATCATGCTATAAAACATAGACTGAACCCATGTACACGGCATATGCGCCACATACATGCTTAACACGGTGCTGTTCCACACCGCCCACGAGAGTGACAAAGCTAAGCTAACTAGCTCACCTTAACAGTATTAGTTAGGAGTTAAACCATATAGATGCTGCATTAAAGGTCCAGAGTGTAAAACTTTTAAGGAAGCCTGACAATGTGTTTCGTATTTAGGACTCTGTCAGGTGGACTCACTTAAATAGTCAAATAATCAATTAATATCAGTCTTAGAAGGCTTCCAACTGAGAAAAAAAAAAAATGTCATGACTGATCGATGATATGTAGTTGACTAAAGCAAAAAAAAAAAAAAAAAAGTACAAAATAAGAGGTACAAAACGATTTTAGCGCTTTTTGGTAAGAGGAGGAAAATATGATGAATCATATGTAAAGGCTATGCGTGTAATATTTGGAGATTCTGAGAAGAAACAGCAACATCAAGTGGTTACATTTTAGATTGCAGTGCTCTTTTGCACACCTTCCCTCTCCAGAGTTTGCCAGTGAACTACGGTGGCCTGCACACACAAACCTGGATACCTCGTCCACCTTCTTCTTCGTTGGTGTATTTGAAGACACAAGTGTTCGCCCTAAATACGAAACGCGCTGTCAGGCGGACTGGATTGTCCACACTGGGCTTCCTTAGAAATATAGTGGTGCGAGATGGCAGCTAACTGGAAGGAAGACCCTTGCTAATGTATATTCATTCATTCATCTTCTATGCCCGCTTATTCCAATTCAGGGTCACGGGGGTCTGCTGGAGCCTATCCCAGCTGTCTTAGGGCGAAGGCAGGGTGACACCCTGAAAAAGTCGCCAGTTCATCGCAGGGCCTAATGTATATTCTTATACATAAATATGAACCTTCTTCTTCCTCTACTTCATTATTCGGTAAATTGTTAATATGCCAGTGAACACAAGTTGTAGCTGATCAGCCAATCACATGGCAGTAAGTCGATGCATTCAGCCAGAGATCAGTTTTTTTTAAACATGGATTTATATTTTTCATCATGTGATTGTGCATCATTTCATGGTCCTGCTCTCTCTGACATCAGCCTCAGTGTGGCTCATCAGGATGTTGATGAGGTCACTGTCAATGGCCACACATTTCTGGGCATCATCTCTGCTGATAATCTGCTCTTCCTGGCAGCGGCCGCTGACCTCATGATGATTCTGCCCGCTGATGACGTCGGCCTTGCAGGTGCTGAAGCGGCCAAGCCAGAACCCTCTGCTGTTCACGGACCAGCCACCAGGCGGCGACGGCTGAGGGAGAATGTGTGCCAAAAAAAAACTCGATCAGCTGGTCTTCTCCACAATATGAATCATTTGTCCAATCAGTGCGAGGTTCGTCCACTGCGGCACAATTCCTCTGAGAGATAACTCCATGAAATTTGCTTTTTCACAGTTTTAAATGTCAAACATTCAGCTCATGTGAACTCTAAATCAAAGTGTGGTTGCTTGAGTGGGACAGTGCGTTCACATTACAACATGTTAGCTGCACAATTTGTTCAGAGTGACAAAGGATCTTCCATGTGTTGCGACCCTGCCTGAGAGGGAAGCAACACGACGAGTCCTGCACCGAAACAAACAATCTGGGAGATTTATTGCAATTCGTCTGAAAACTGAAAATAAATAACTGACGCAGCAACTCATTCAGAGAGAGGGAGAGAAAGAGAGAGAGAGTGAGAGAGAGAGAGAGAGAGACAGAGAGAGAGAGAGAGAGAGAGAGAGAGAGAGAGAGAGTGTGAGAGAGAGAGTGACAGAGAGAGAGCGAGAGAGGGAGAGAAAGAGAGAGAGAGAGAGAGAGAGAGAGAGAGAGTGACAGAGAGAGAGAGAGAGAGAGAGAGAGAGAGAGAGAGAGAGAGAGAGAGAGAGAGAGAGAGAGAGAGAGAGAGAGAGAGAGAGAGAGAGAGAGAGAGAGAGAGAGGTGTGGTCATGGTTCTTCAGGCTGCACACACCTGGAGGTAATCACAGGAAATCAACACGGCCAAAGACAAACTCAATTTTATACCAAAATAAAGGCCTAAATTCATGGCCTTTATTGCTGTTTACACCTTTTTTTGAATTCCCATACATTTAAAAAAATAAAATAAATAAATAACAATAACAAGTTTTTATTTTTTTTTTTTTTTTTTACTTTCACAATGTTTTACATTTTCCCCCAGAACAGAATTTTTTGGGAGATGAAGTGGCCCAATTTGAGACGGCAGCGTGGACCGCGGTCACCAGCTTGCTTGCGTCTGCTCCCGGAGCTCCAGGGCTGCACGGCTGCTGTATTGTCACATTCAGCCTGAAGGCCCCAGGGGGAGCTACTCCCACCTGTGGGGGGTGCAGGGAGAAGGAGGTGAGAAAGTGAAATTAAAGAGGCGGGGAGGAGGAGGAGGAGGAGGAGCGAGTGGATGGGGGTAGAGAGTGGCAGATGTGAATATATTCATGCGAAATGGATCACTTGACGCCCGAGCGAAGGATAATTGTTTGGAGTATTCCTTCCAGGTCCCAGCTCAATTTCAAACCCTCCACTTAAATGAGTGGGCTGGAGTGTGTGTGAGTGTGAGTGTGTGTGAGTATGTGTGTGTGTGTGTTTCTCACAAGTAGTTTGTGGGAAGAACGTGCCCCGATCCACCCCCCGCTCACCTTCTGTGGTGCTTCTTCCCTCCGGCACCCGTAAGACTTGAACCCAGAACCGAACCAGCAGGACGGTAAACTGCTCCTGGTTGTAGTGATTGTTCACTTCCTGGTTGTCGCTGTGTTTACTTCCTGGTTATAGTGATTGTTCACTTCCTGGTTGTCGCTGAGTTCACTTCCTGGTTGTAGTGATACTGACACTATCACAGTCTCATTATTAAACGTCCTGTTGGCAGGTGGTAATAAAAATGCCAATGTTCACTCAGGTTTCGGTCGGACGCAACTACAATATGTCGTATCCCTAATATTGTGCACTATAAGAGTTGGTTTCAGAGTCTGGTTAGAGCCTGTAATAATAATAATAATAATAATAGATTTTATTTGTAACACACCCTTACATTTGTGGTCAAATCTCAAAGTGCAGAGTGACAATAAGAGCAAGCCAGCCTGTGTTCACTTCCTGGTTGTAGTGACTTTGCTCACTTCCTGGTTGAAATGCCTGTCTTCACTTCCTGGTTGGAGTCACTGTCTTCACTTCCTGGTCAAATTGTCTGTACTCATCAGTCTGTGAATTGGCTGCATATCACTGTGACATCATAGACTCACTGCAGCTCTGGGAGTTTCAGTTCCCATCACCCGATCACAAGCTCCTCAGCCCTGCTTTTGCTTTTCTTCACATTCAGTTGGACTCTTGTCTTCAGTCCAGGGCCGCCTGTGTTCTGAAATAACTGCCAATGATTTTGAAACTTTAAAAAAAAAAAAAAACTTGGGAAAATAAAGGTTGAAGAAGATTGGTCTTTGTGTGTGTGTGTGTGTGTGTGTGTGTGTGTGCTTCCTTCCTCCTGACGGGGTTAAGTGCACCGCTGTGAGTGTGATGTGGCGATAGAGGGAAGACGCGAGGGATAAAAGGAGGAGAGAGATGAAAAAAACACACACAAGAGCAGAGAGATCCATTAGCTAATGGATGTCTTCAACTCTGTCTCGTCAGACTCAGTATTATTTCACACACACACTCTCTCTTTTCTCTCTCTCACACACATGCACACTTGCTAGAAGCTTTTAAGGGATGTTTTTTTTTGTCAATCTGAGCGTTTAGCGTTCAAACAAAGATTGTGTTTCTCATAATAATGGCCTGTAAATAATCCCAAATGTCCACTTAGATTTCTTTTACAAATGGAAATGCAGATGTGTGTTTATGGTCCGACCTCATGTGTCTACGAGTGTATGTGTGCGCGTGTGCGTGCGTGGGTTAAAAGACAGAAACTAATTGGTGTCAATAAGACATCTGTGGCTCCTCTTTGATTAAGCCTGCAGGCTAGGAATAGAATAACACCTCTCTCTCTCTCTCTCTCACACACACACACACACACACACACACACACACACACACACACACACACACACACACGCACAGCCTGTGGTTACACTGATAGCTAACTCCAGGCAGGGCCCATCTGTCTCATTACAGAAGCAGGTCTCACAGGAGAATTTGTATTGTTTTGGAGTGAATGTGTGTGTGCGTGTACACACTTACACACACACATTGGTGTGTACCAGGACCACACCTTTGGCAGTTGTCGCCAGTCTTTCCCAACGTGAGGTTCGCTGCTGGAGACAAACACAGTTTGACGTGACAGACGAAAAGAGAGGAGAGATTTAAATAATGAAACGTCGTCTGTCAGAGGCGCGTGTGTGTGCATGTGTGTGTGTGTGTGTGTGTGTGTTTTTAATTCTATTCCTCTCAAATTCTGATGATCTGCTCCCACTCAGCAGGACAAGTCAAACGGTAGCTAAAGTGTGAATCAGGCCCGTGGTTCATGAACTTCCTGTCTGTCCAATGGAGGTCCATGGCTCACTGAGCTCCACCAATCTGAGCTGCAGCTCTTCAGGATTTCAATAACGCTGGCAAACCATTAAAAAACAAAAGCTTCTCAGCGCAGAGTGTGAATCAGCATTCTTAATGATGCAGAATAAAAAAGACACCTACATCTTTTAATAAAAGACCTTCCTGCTCAGACTTCCTGGAACTCACAATCAAAATAATCTCATCAACCCTGCAAACACACACACACACACACACACACACACACACACACACACACACACACACACACACACACACACACACACACACACACACACTCTGCAACTGCAGCCACTGACAAACTGGGGAGCAGGATTTTACTTTACATGCATTCAGATCTTTTGAAGGTCGTTTCACAAAGACTCGGAAATAGATTCTAAATTAAATCCTGTAAAGGAGACAACTGAACAAATTAGACCTAAAACCAGGCCAAAGAGCAGGTGCAGCTGATTCCAGCCACCTTCCGACGACGTTCTCCCTCTTCTCCTCACAACACACCAGTTTCTAGTTTTTCTATCAAGCCCAGTTTAGAAAAAAAGTGACACTTTTTCCACAGAGAAGAAAGAACTTTATTAAATATTGTGAGAGTCAAAAAAGTATTTTTACACTCCAAAGTTTTTTTTTTCTTTTTTTAAAAAAAAGGACAACATCATGGTCTTTACAGTAGTTTCCTTTGTAATCTGCTCCCTCTGCACGGACACCCATAGAGATCTAAACCTTATAACCGCTGTTTCACATCATCTCTGCAAACCCTCCTATTTCCTCCACTTCCTGTACAGGTATCTTTATATGTGGCATGTATATGTATATATATATATACATATATATACATATACATATACATATACATATATATACATATATATATATGTATATATATACATATATATACATATATATGTATATATATATATAAAAAATCCCTTAGCTTTGAACATCACATTTTTATTCAAAAGTAAACAAAACACAACAACAAACAAAACAAAAGATGACACTCTCTCAGGCTTGTGGATGCAGACAGGAGAGGGATCTCCAGGCCCTGGCTTCAGGGGAAATAAATAGGTGGCTCATTTGTGTTTAACTTCCAAAAGAAAATGGATAAAAGGAGGAAAGAGCGGAGAAGGAGGAGAGGGATCACACGACGGACAAACACTCCACACTGGCAGCGGAGGACATTCACCACGGCAGCCTACTGGGGGAAGAACCCTCGCTGAAGGCCACAGACACAGTAATAAATACATTTTGTGTGGTGGTTTCTGCTCAGACAGACGCACAAACGCGACATTCACACGCGGAAAGATCAGAAAATGTGGCATAAGACTTCATGGCATCAACGTTGTAAACTAGGAGTTTTGGCAAAACAAAAACCATCAAGAACAAACTGAGCTGGAGTTCAGGCGACAGACCAGCAACTTTCACTCATTCCACCAATTGTTCTCAAAGACATCTCAGTTGTCCCGCGTTGGAAAAAAATGTCTTTTTTTTTTTTTTTTTACATTCAGGCGTTACGATCCCCTCCCATCATCAAAATTTAATGAGCAATTTAAAAAGCCTCCGGGTCGCAAGTGGTCGCGTAGCAAAGGACTGCAGAGGAGAATTTAAGACCGTTAGGATAATTTCCACAATCTGATTGGCTGCCAGAGGAAGATAAAGAATGCAGCAAACCAGCAGCGGAGGAAAAGTGTTGAACAAGTCAAAGTAAAACTTTATCAAAATGAATGTCTCAGACTTGAAAGAATCCGTCCGTACCAACAACATGAAACTGACTTTTGGGGGCTTTGGGGCTGGATGTGCGCTGTACTGAGGTTGTGGTTGCGCCACCTGTTGGCTGAAAACTATAATCATCTTAGTCGTCAATCATCTCACATTGGCAAAAAAAAGTGTTTTGACAAAAGCAAAGTTCTTCTGCAGTTTTTTTTTTGTTTGTTCATGTAGGTTTGAAATGACTGTGTAACAATCATCATCATCATCATCATCATCATCATCATCATCATCATCATCATCTATTCTTCACATTTATATTCCTTCATTCGTGGCCAAATGTCGTAAATAGCAAAATCCCTTCATGAGAAATAGTTAAAGATGATTAACTATTCAACAAAAATAATCAAACAATAAGAGAAAAGATTCCCTCCAAAACAAAAAACACGTCCTGTGTCCTTGGAGACTGGTATTATGGGCGTGGCCATTCTCCTATAAAAGCATCGAGGTGTACAAAGTCTAAACAACTCATTTCGCTCACAAACAGTCTTTTTTGTCCTTGTTTTCTTGGTTTTCTTGCACAGAAAGGGCCTGAGTTAGTTTGTTCCTTCAGAGTGGGACGGCTCCATCGCGTGCGTCCGTCCCCACCGGATTGTGGCTGGCGCCGGCCTCCTCGGGTCGCCCTCGGCTCGGCCGCCGGTGCGCCTCACTCTCCTCGCACGCAAAACCACACACATCCACGCAGGCGCGGGTGCAGCCACGCGCCTTCACATGGGCGGGACGATCATCCCCGGGATCGCTGCACGGAAAAAAAACACACGTGAGCGAAAACTTAAAAAAAAAATGAAATAAAAAACATGGCCAGAATACTATTTTATAGAGGTATTAAAAGCCTGAGAGAAGTGCATCAGTGTGTTTTCCCATCTGAGCAGCCCTGTGACTGCTGGGACATTTCAAACATCAGTCAGGCAATAAATCAGTGAGTCAGAGCATCATCTGATCCGGCTTTTGGCCGAATGCACACTCGCGCACGCACACACACACACACACACACACACACACAAATAAAGTCACATGAATTTAATTCAGTGTGGGAAAAGTTGGAGCAATTTACTGTGTGTTTACGTGTGTTTGTGTATGTGTATATGTATGTGTGTTTACATATGTGTGTGTGTGTGTGTGTGATGGCAAAGTGCCCAAACCAGGGTGTGTGTCAACATGTGCGAGGCGGCTCATGAGTGATTCAAAAAGTGTTTTTAATGAGTAAAAAAACAAACAAAAAACACACACACACACACACACACACACACACACACACACACACACAAAAAAGGCATGGGTTGGCACAAGAAAAATGAAAATTTTCTTTTTTTCTGTTGTTGAGCTTTTCACGTCCTACTGGTGCTACCGAGTGATGTGCAGTCTGTGTCCAGGCTGTGTTCTGGGGATGGAGTGAGTCTGGAGAAGCCGGTGAGCCGATGGAGATGCGACAATGAGACGGAAGAGACGACAAACTCAAACAAGGGAAAGTGAGATGAGAGCAGCGTGCCAGGCTGAGTGTGAAGCGCAGAGGGCTGAGGGGAATGAGGAGGAGCAGGAGCTGCAGGGAGAGCAGGAAACGGAGGAAACGGAGGGACATACTTTAGGTGAAGGCCAGGCCTTGTAGAGAGCTGGCTGTCGAGTACTTGCTAGAGTCCACAAAGGTTTGGTCTGGAGGAGAGAGACGGGCGGCGGAGAGGTCGGGGGAGGGAGAGAGTTAGAACAGTCAGGTTCAGACGTCAGGAGAGGATCGAAGAGCGAGGGAGAAATCAAACGACAGGAAGTGAGCCAGACGGAGGGAAGACTCCACCCCGACCCTCCCGCGGCCCAGTACCTTGGAGGCCGTTGGTGCTGGTGCAGGAGGGCGGCGGCGACGAGGGCGGCCGGACCACGGGGCGAAGGCCGACTTCTGCTTGACGGCCGCCGATACCATGTTGGCCGGAGAGAAGGAGAAGACGCCGGAGGAGGAGGAGCAGTTGGAGGGGAGGGAGGTGGAGGAGGCCATGGTGGGGCTGGAGGGGACGACTGCGAGGGGACAAGAAGTGACTTTGATGAGACACTTAGGCCCCTGCTCCACTGGCCAAAAAATGTTGTTGATGAGACTACTGTCAACACCATGATGTTGTCCTTTTCAAAAAAAACAAAAAAAAAACTTTGGAGAGTAAAAATACTTTTTTTGACTCTCACAATATTTAATAAAGTTCTTTCTTCTCTGTGGAAAAAGTGTCACTTTTCTTTTTACTGGGCTTGATGGAACAGCTAGAAACAGGTGTGTTGTGAGGAGAAGAGGGAGAACGTCATCAGAAGGTGACTGGAATCAGCTGCACCTGCTCTTTGGCCTGGTTGTAGGTCTAATTTGTTCAGTTGTCTCCTTTGCAGGATTCAATTTAGACTTTGATTCCGAGTCAATGTAAATACACCAGAGAGGACGATCTTCTTGGTCAGTGGCTGCAGTTGCAGAGGTGTGCACCTGTGTGTGTGTGTGTGTGTGTGTGTGTGTGTGTCACAGATTTACTATGAGAACAGGATATCAGACAGCCAATATGGTGGTGCAGCGATTTTTTCCAGTGGCCACTCGAGGTACTGCAGCCAAAAGTCCCGTGTATTTTTCCCATTGATCGCAATACAAAAACAAACGCTTGTAAAACGGTTTACAGGACGCCTCCGACCTGAAACAGGCCTCACATTAAATTTTCTATTGTAGGTTTTTAACTTTTAATCTTTCCAGAAAATCACCAAAAAATAGTTTCTAGCTTGCCATTCGTGCTACATCTCGGCTCATTCTGATTGGCTGGTGCATTCATGATGTGTCAAGTGAGTTCCAGAGGCATGATGGGAAGTGACGCTGCCGTGGATGCTCTAAAGGCCGCATAATGCGGAAGTAACCACAAAGCCAAAATAACTTTTTCGGACGTCTGCACTGACAGAACAAGGCCATATTGGATTCTGGAGGAGTTTGTGTATGTGCGTGTGTGTGTGTGCGTGTGTGCATCTGTCTGGCAGGATCTGTTCCAGGATCCTGCTGTGTGACGCCAGAGAGCAGAGGAAAATTACGAGCGAACCAATAATAACCCTCTTCACTTCCTCCTCCTGCTAAATGGAAGGAGGAGCGCAATTATCTACCGGCGGGAGTGTGTGTGTGTGTGTGTGTGTGTGTGTGTGTGTGTGTGTGTGTGTGTTGGGGGGTTCTGACAGATGACGGGCTGTCAGGGAGGGACAGCGAGTAGCTGATTGTGTTTGAAGATGGTGGGATAGAGCCCCCCCCCCCCCGCCTTCCTCGGGGAACCTCAGCTCGGCGTGTGTGAGAGTTTGGCTGTCTGTGCACGGACGTGCAGGTAGCGATGTGTGTAACTGCACCCCCTGGTAGAGTGCAGCTATTTAATAGTCATAATAAGCAGATGTTGTACTTCTCCATCCTCGTTCAAACTGCCTCTACACAGTCCTGCGCGTGCAGACAGTAGCTGCGTTTCCACGACCCGTACAATTGCGCAAAACCTAAATACCGCAGTAAAAACTTGATAATGGAAACACCTAAACTTTGAAAAACTTCTCAAATATGGCTAAAAGGTTTTGACGCTCTCATAAGGTGGTTTTTCAGACGTATCGATGTAGAGGTGTATCGCAACAGCGTCATGGAAACACTTTTTTCGCATGTACACGTCAGCAGATGTGACGTATGGGGTCATGTGACCAGTTCACTTCAAGTGAAAATGGTGCGTTATGTTTGGATGGAGGAGGAGATGGAACATTTTTTACAAGTCATCAAAGAGAAAAATATAACAACCATTCTTGACAGCAAACAAATGTAAACAAACAAAAGCAAACATAATCTCACAAAATCTCGTCCAGACAGATTTTATGAGAATTACAGCTCATACGCTTCACACAATTCCGTGGAAACACCTGCAAATTGCAATTGTACTTTGCCAAAATTTTTGAAATTCGCTTTTATTTTGCGGAAAAACTGTAATGGAAACTCAGAGACCGAGGAGAAAATATGACTTCAACCAACGCACAAGATGCAAATCAAACAGAGTTCATAACGTCTTGGCACTGAGGCCAAAATGCAAAGTAAGTCTTTTATTTTTTGGAAAACATTTTTTTCTCTCCTTCAACTGCGGATTGTTTTTTCAGCATTTAACCTTTGACCCCTGTCCCCCTCCCACCCACCAGCCCCCGGCGGCGGTGAACTCACTGGCGTAGGGCGAGTTGGCGGCCGAGCCGTTGAGGAAGGTGGGCGAGCCGCCCAGGTTGGTCATCCCGCCGTTGTTGGCGTAGCCGTTCATGGTGCTGGTGACCGAGGTGTAGCCGCTCTGCTGCGGCGTGGAGCTGGGCACGTAGCCGTGCGGCGACACGCTGCTGCTGCTGCGCACGAAACCTGCAGTGAGAGCAGCGTAGGGGGAGGGGCAGCGGTGAGGAGCCACGAGGTTGCAGCGCGAGCACAGGTACAATCTCTCTCGGATCTCGACAGATGTTAGCTGCTAAGAGTCAGAGACATGGATGGACTGTAAGGACTGGATACCAAACTGCAAGCATGAATGGCAGTGAGCCAGTGGCCACTCCAGGTACTGCAGCAAAAAAAATCCCATCGAGGCCAAAAAGCATTTTTCCCATAAAGCGCAATTCAAAAATAAACGCCTCTAAAACGGCTGACAGGACGACTGTGACCTGAAACGAGCTTCATAGCAAATCTTTCTATTGGAGATTTTTCAGTCATGGTCTTTCAGTGAAAAAAAAAAAATATATATGTATGGCCAGACAACCCTAACCCCAGTTAGAAAGATAATTATTATTTTAATTCATTTATTTTTCAAAACAGCGCATTATATTATACACTGTATATAATTTTATTATTACATGCATGTAAATATGCATGGTTACAGCCAAAGGCTAATTTTCATCTTGAACTGATTGGATGAAACTTTGGCCTTTCGCATTTAAACTGGGCCAATCAGGTTCTAGAGGTGGCTCCTGGTGTTCGTCACTCAAAACTCAAAAAGTGCCACCGCTGCTACTTCACTCTTTTCGCTGTGAAACCATTGCACTCGCCATGTCAGAGTTTTCCTGCGTTACCTTGATTTCCTTGCGCCGGCTCCGAGACATTGACAGACAGCTGGCCCGTGAAGGAGTTGACTCCCATCATGCCGCCGTGGGTGGAGCCAGAGAGCTGGGTGTGGCCCCGCGGCACACTGTAGAGCGCCTCTGCAATGTCGGCCGCGCGCTTCAGGATGATCTCCTGCGGGGGGCGCAGCAGAGCGAGAGCAGGTGCGAGTGAGTGAGTGGGCAGGGGGGGGGGGGCGT
This sequence comes from Thamnaconus septentrionalis, assembly GCA_009823395.1. Taxonomy (NCBI): domain Eukaryota; kingdom Metazoa; phylum Chordata; class Actinopteri; order Tetraodontiformes; family Monacanthidae; genus Thamnaconus; species Thamnaconus septentrionalis. The sequence continues at coordinate 20,274,025 of CM020504.1, forward strand.
GGTTATTACCACAGACAGCCTGAAGCAACGATGTGTGATAAGAGTGTGTGATGATCACCTGGTTGTTGTGGGGCAAACCGTAGAGCGCCTCCACCAGGTCGGCTGCTCTCTTCAGAATGACCTCCTGAAGAACAAGGAAGAAGTTCTGATTTTACTCCACTGATATTGTCTTTGGAGAAATAAACACGGCGCAAAGTCTGAACTGTGCAATTTAATCCATCCATCCATCTTCCATATCCACATCTTCCTGAGCTCAGGGCTGCGGAGGTCTGCTGGAGCCTCTCCCAAGCTGTCATAGGGCGAAGGCAGGGTGACACCCTGGACAAGTGGCAAGTTCATCGCAGGTCCACATAGAGACAAACAACCATTCGCACTCACATACACACCTAGAGACAATTTAGGGTTTCCAATTCACCTCACATGCGTGTTTTTTGACCATGGGAGGAAGCTGGAGAACCAGGGGAGAACCCACGCAGACACGGGGAGAACATGCAGACTCCACACAGAAAGGACCCAGACCTGGAATCGAACCAGCAACCTTCTTGCTTCGGGCCACCGTGTCGCCCAAACAATATAATACAGTCTAGTTTTATACTGTGGTTCATGTGACGTGTATGTTTGATTCCCAAGACGCCAGGGACTGGCTGGAGCTGAAGGTCAGTTTCCTGGAACAACGACGGCTTCTTCGGACCAAAAGGCGTCTCTGAGCCTCAGCAGGAGAAGCCGAAGAAGGTCGTCTGGAGTTATACCCGTAAAATGCAACAAGAAGGAAAAAAGACAAATCCATTTGGCAGAGGCTCCGACGACACAAAGAAGTTACTCTACACGGGGATCACGTGCGCAGCTTCCCCTCCATCCAGCCGTCTCGGCGCCCGCTCGTAAACAAATGGCTCCTGGGCGCTTTTAAAGGCAGATTATCGGCTGTCAAGTCCTGCGCTTTCATTCTGTGCAGAGAAAGTGACACCTCACAGGGTGTTTATCGCAGGTATTTAACATGTAAAGTGAATGTAAAGTGCTGCCGGCAGCGGCGGCGGAGCGACAGGCCATCAAACGGAGAAATCGTCTCCGTTTTTTTTTGGTTTTGTTTTGTTGTTTCACAGGATCTAAAACTTTCAAGACCTCCTTCTTTCATCCTTTTTTCTTTCCATCCCTCCACCATGTGACGGATGCCGTAGTCAATTATCGCTCAACTCAATGTCCTCTGCCTCCGTCCTCACCTTTACCCCCCAACCCTCCCCACACACACACAACCCCACGCGTGCTGGAAATAGTCCTTCTCATTCTTCCGCCCACTCCTCGACTCTCTGCCTTCCTCACCCCTCCACTCCCCCCAGCATCTCCCCCTCTGCTTGCTCCAGTCACACCCCCCCACTCCACCGCACCTCCCTCGAGGTCTAAGGTGTCTTGTTTAACAGTTAATGTGTTGTCGTGGTGCGCAGCGTGAGGCCGCCCGGCGACAGGGGGAAAATTACTCTGTGCTTCACAGTATTAACCTGCGCCGGGTGACACACACACACACACACACACACACACAGAGACACGCGCTCTTGCGGCCGACTGTGTGTGTGCTGGCTCCAGCATGCTGGTGCCTGCTGCAACATATTGCCTCTCCATCAGTGCGGAGATATGAGAGGTCACGCAGCCAGTCAGCACTTCCCAGCGTGTCTGTCCACAGAGCCAAATTCAATCTTTTACACATTATTACAGCCAGCCAGGCGCTCCGTTAACCCCTTATTGTTAGAGTGGTGTGCACACACGCACACGTACAGACACACACACACTGAGAAAGACACACACACTAAACGAAACCTGATCCCTAATGTTTGAGCGCTTCCAGTAAAGCCGGCGGCCGATAAACGGGAAAGAAAGATGATCCTCTAGTAACATCATCATCTTCATCCTTATCATCATCCTCATCATCGTCGTCTTCGTTGTCATCATCATCATCCTCATCCTTATCCTCATCATCGTCGTAGTTCTCGTCATTGTCATCAGGTTTTCAGGCTGCATCACTCACAAGCCTGACTGACTGACTGACTGACTGACTGACTGACTGGCTGAGTGAGTGAGTGAGTGAGTGAGTGAGTGACTGGCTGACTGGCTAATTGGCTGACTGACTGACTGACAGCATCGATCGGGCTGGTTTACCGCTCCTCGTGGGCTAATTGATCTCTAGGATCTGTAAGTAAGGAGGCGCCGCTGCTGGGATTAGCTTCATCCTTCATCTTCAGCTCTTCAGATGCAAATAAACGACGCCTGCAGTGAGAATGAAAACCGTCAGAGGCTGATCAGAAACTCCAAAAGTGATCTGGCTCCGACGCCCAGAGAGGCCAAAACTCAGTCAGCTGGAAGCCGGACTTGTTTGACATGTTATATGTTGAGTTGGTGCAGCAGAAAATTATGACAAACTGAATATTTGTGTGTCAAAATAGTTAATACCAATTATTTTTGTCTTACGCAATGCTAAATTCACTTTATGATTCTTTTCTAACAATAATGTGTCTAATTTTCTCCAAAAATGAAAAGAACTCCAGATGTTACTTTTGCTGGCTCCACCTTTCAGAAAAATGTGTGCAACAACATTCAGTTCTAATAATCAGCCCTTTGTGATGTCACAGAGAGCACTGACACCTCTCCCAGGTTGGTGACAACAACTACTGGCAGGTGTTTGTTTGTTCTGCCTTTTGTGTCAGTTCAGTTTCAGTTGGAAGTCCAAATACCGGCACTTTATTCTTGCAGGAGGCTGTAAACAGAGGGCTAAACACGTTGCTTTCACTAGATCTGTAAACTTTGGGGGTAATTATTAACTGTTCCAAGCTACTGTACTTGAGTCCAGGATGGAAAAGTAAAGATTTCAAAATTGAAAGGCATCAAAAAGCTGATTCGTGCCAGATTTTCAAGTTTGCCAACGAAGCAACTGATTGGCAAGAAATGTGTATTTATTTATGCAGCAACTCCCCCACCCCAAAACAAACAAACGAAAAGAATCCTGCTGCTGGAGGGTTGAAGAATAGTAAACTCCACATGGCTCACTAGCGTCGAACTGCAGCGAGCAGCTGATGTCACCTCTGCGGCTGAACTTTGCTCCGTCAGCTGATCCACTTGGATTAAATTTAGTCTCTCACCTGGAAGCTTGACTGCATTGCCGCTTTTGAGCGCTTGCACTGGAAACGACCTCAGCGCGTCCAATCAGCTGCTTCCCGTCATCAGAGCCGGTGGCGATGACAGCCGCAGCGCCACAAAACGCTTCTCTTTCATTCCTTTTTTTTGTGATTTCTGTAATTGCGGCAATAAAGTTTGGTTTTAGAGCCTCTAAAGCTCGTTTGTGTGTCTGGACTGACGCGACTCGTTCACGTTTTGTTCTTATTTGTCGTCAAATATTTATGGAACATATGCCTGACGTCGCGGCTGTCTGTCACTCAACTGTCACACCTCGTCAAGCCTTTAAAAATACTCCTCCTCCTTTTGATCTGTCTTTTTTTTTCACCAGGACCTTTTAAAAAAAAGTTTAATAACCTTTTATACCATCTATTCTTGTCTGTTTCCGGCAAACCTACAGACAGGAAGACTGACAGCCAGACAGTCGGCGGCTGATTCGAAAAGGAAGAGACGGATCACTCGGCAGGGAGGAGGTGGAGGAGAAGAAGAGGAGGCAGTGGAGGAGGAGGAGGTGGAGCGGGCGTCGCCTCGCCTTCACTGCCTGAGTTATGCCCCGCCCTAATGCGATAACCACACATTACGCACACTTAGACGCGCAGGCCGCGTGCATTAGGGCTGCTGAAGGCCGAACGTCCACGTGTGTGTTTGTGCGTGCGTGTGTGTGTGTGTGTGTGTGTGTGTGCAACGCCAGCAGACACACACATGCTTGACTTATTCCTCCCTAATGTTGATACATGAGCCGTTGGATCCGCCTCTAATGTCCCATTAGGGGAGCCGTACATGCAGGGTCACACCTCGCCCCGTGGATGATGTCATACTTTGCACATACGTTAGCGAGGAAGGTGGGGGGGCGGGGCGGGGGGAAAGTTTGGGGGCGGGGGAGGAGGTGGCTCATTGTGGTGGAGAGCATGCGACGCATACATCACCGACGTGCACACGCGCACGCACACGTGCGTCCGTCTCCTCGTGGACCCGTGTCTACTCCAGCTGATGTGCCGCTAAACGCTAAAGTGAATTTTGACACACACAGGTTTCATTCCTGCAGGCTGCTGCCTCAGCAGGGCTGCTCCCTGTGGTGGTGACGCTGACGTGACCTCAGCGGGACGGGTGACGTCGTCAGACGGGTGACTCACCCAGGACCACGGCCACCCAAACCATTGCAGAATCTTCCCTCACAGCTACAGTTTAACAACATGCTAACAGACGGCAACACAGGTCAAGCGTCTAAAATTGGTCATTTTAATTGAATTTAATTAAATTAGTTCCAAATGCGGATGGCTCTTGCAAGAAGGTTGTGGATTTGATCCCGGGTCTGGGGCCTTGCTGTGTGGAGATTGCATGTTCTCCCTGTGTCTGCATGGGTTCTCTCCGGGTTCTGCAGCTTCCTCCCACAGTCCAAAAACATGCATGTGAGGTGAATTGGAAACTCTAAATTGTCTGTAGGTGTGTATGTGAGAGCGAATGGTTGTTTGTCTTTGTTTGTCTCTATGTGGCCCTGCGATGAACTGGCCACTTGTCCAGGGTGTCATCCTGCCTTCACCCTATGACAGCTGGGAGAGGCTCCAGCAGACCCCCACAACCATGAGTGCAGGAGGAAGCAGGCATAGAAAATGGATGGTTCCAAAAGCCAGATTTACGATAACACTCACTAGATTTTAAGAGAAAAGCCTGAAGTTCTTTTATCCCCTTGTGTTTGCTTAAACCTGCAATCATCTAAAATTATCCCCCTAAAACACTCAAAACAATAGCGTATTAGAAATAAGTCAATACATGCTAATTTTTTTCACTCCCTAAAGTTCCGCAGACTTGTGTAACTGGGGCATAAAACAGCTGGAGTTCTCCATGGGATGGGAAAAAAATAAACATAAACATAAAGTGAATAAAAAAGTGGGAAATGTGAGTACAAAGCTGGTGATTTGAGCCAAAGCGAAGCCTGGCAGTGTGTTTCAGCGACTGTAAGTGCACATATGGACGGATGCTGAAGGGATCACAGTGACCTAAACTGGCAGGTGAATGTGGGACCGTGCACGTGTGTGTGTGTGTGTGTGTGTGTGTGTGTGTGTGTGTGTGTGTGTGTGTACGTGTGTGCTAGTGAGATCCCCTCAATGTTCAGTGAACAATTATGGATTGGGCTGTCCATTTCTAATCCTCTCACACAGTCCACTGCCCCGTCTGTCTGTCTGTTGGTCTGTCTGTCTGCTGTCAGTCTGTCTGCTGTCAGTCTGTCTCCCCACTTCTTCTTCTTCATGCTGCTCCTATCAAACACTCACAACTTTAATAAAAGGATCAATACACACCCAGTGTAGCACGGGCATCTCTGTGTGTGTGTGTGTGTGTGTGTGTGTGTGTGTGGTCATAGTAAGCACATTAACACCCACTTATTGTCACATACAAACATTCATTCATTCATTCATTCATTCATCTTCTATACCCGCTTATTCCAATTCAGGGTGACGGGGGTCTGCTGGAGCCTATCCCAGCTGTCTTAGGGCGAAGGCAGGGTGACACCCTGGACAAGTCGCCAGTTCATCGCAGGGCCACATAGAGACAAACAACCATTCACACTCACATGCACACCTATGGACAATTTAGAGTGTTCAATTGACCTCACATGCATGTTTTTGGAGTGTGGGAGGAAGCCGGAGAACCCGGAGAGAACCCACGCAGACACGGGGAGAACATGCAAACTCCACACAGAAAGGTCACAGGCCCGGGCCCCGGAATCGAACCCACGACCTTCTTGCTGTGAGGCAGCAGCGCTAACCACTGCGCCACCGTGTCGCCCCACATACAAACAAAAAAAATTTAATGTTTTCACGATGTTTAAACACGCAATAAAGTCTCAGGGTTCGATCAGCCACACCACACTGCAACACAGTGACCAATGACGCTGAAACACACACGTGCGCGCACACACCAGCACACAAACACGCACACACACCCAAACAAACATAGATTGGACGCACAAAACCACAACAACAGAGAAGGTTGACACTGAAAACCTGCTGTCCTGTTTTTATCTCTGAAGACCTTCTAACAGCGTCCAACCTCTGTTGATCTACCAGAGGATCAACAGAGCCTCGGTTCATCTAGCAGCTACCCAGGTTTCAGCCTCAGACAGTCTGGCCACGGGTGTACTGGAGTAACTGCAGACTGGGCGCACATTCATTTCAACGGAGTCGCTTGCATATGCCGAAAAAGTCCGCCATCTTGAATTGACTTCTGCATTATGGGGCCTATACAGCGGCGCAGTAACTCGCATGACGCATGAAAATATACAACAGAAAGAGGTGGAAAGCCGAGAAAAACTGCAATTTTAATTTTGCTCATTTAAGTGTATCCAGTTTCTTGGAATGTCCCATGCACGTTCCCACGGTCGTAGCCCACATCAGCTGCAACTGCTCAGACGTGCGCAGCGGAGCCTGTGCCGGCAACACTGGCGGTGGCTGTGATGACGGCGTCGCCGATTGCTTCATCGCAACATCACCCCCGCCCTGGCCGACGCCCACTATTTGCTGACGTCAAGACAGAGGTGGCCAATCCTCTCAAAGCAGCAGCAGGAATGTGGGGGCCAATCAGCAACAGCTGCTCGAAGGGCTCTATCAAAGCTGAGCTAATGGTTCGGTGCTAATTGTTCACATCTGATGCGCTTTACGGAACGTCCCCACATCTCCAGCTGTTCGACAGACAGTCAAAATATTGTTTTATGGTCTGAATATTAAAAATAAAAATCAGAACGGGATGAAATGTTTTTCCCTTTGTTTCTCTTGCTCTGTGTTTCCAGTATCATTTCCGTACCTTAGGCAGCCGCTCGGGGTCCCCGGGGTGTCGAGGGATGACCTTCTGAAGTCTCTGGAAACCATAGTCAATGGTCGGCTCGTTCAGCGCTGCAGAAACAGAAGGCAAAGGGTTTGTTTTCAATTCGTCTTGTGTGGTTCAATGTCCTTGTGCAGAGGTTTGTTCCCGTCATAGGGATGAAAGAAAAACTGACTTGAGACCACCTACGACCCGCTTCAGCAACAGCAGATGCAGCACTCAGGGTCGCAGACATCACGCGCAGCACCTGTTATTCTCTTTGTTCTCGCACACAGCGCCAGCAAATTCATTTTTAGTGTTTTGTGATTTTCTTCCAAGCTACTGCACGAGTCCCAGGACCCAGGTTTTACTGGTGGAACTGTTGACCCCATCGCAGGAGCCGGCAGCTTAGCGAGTGTGTCGAGGTTGGGCAGGCAGAAACCTGGAAACCTGGAGCAGCTATTGTGTCTGAAGTGCCATTTAGATAATAACATACAGGTGCGATATAAAACCATTCAAGGCTGCGTTTTGATGTTGCACTTAAGCTTCTCTTTCAGTCTTTATTCCATCAAAACGTCAATCAAGTCAGGAGCTAAGAGCTCTGTCAGTCAGCAGGATGCTAACAGCTGTAGCATGTGTGTGTGTGTGTGTGTGTGTTCAATACGAAGTCCCCCGCCCTGCTGATGCGCTCCCTTGGTTTTACAGCATGCTGGTAGAATGTGTGAACCGCGCAGCTGGAGTGATGTTTGGTACTTTCCACAACCAGCACTGATTACTTGCAGCCTGTGTTTGTAAGTTTCTCTCATCGTGTGAGGGTGTGTGTGTGTGTGTGTGTGTGTGTGTGTGTGTGTGTGTGTGTGTGTGTGCTCAAGGCCTATGAATCACATTCCAAGTTCTGGGTTCTGTTACGGCCTAAATCACTCAATTTGTTAGCACCACTAGAGGCGCAGCGGCACCGCAAGCAGAACTATGATTTATACATTGTAATGACATCAAGGCTGCGACGCCACTTTGCTGTGCGAGTGTGAGAATACACTGCATATACACACAAAAAACCCATCGCTGTGTCGACACACTTCTAGCTCTTAAGTGTTCAAAAGTACCAGGTAACCAGCAAAGGACTTTTGTGATTTGGGACACGACACACGTGTTAAAGCATCCATACTAAAAAAAAAAAACTGGGAGAAAAACAAAAGCGCCACAGCTGCCTGACAGTTGGCGAGAGATCAACTGTCAGAATTAACTGCCAGTGTCAGATCCACACTGTACATCTCTGGAGACACTGAAACAACGCCAGCTCTGGTGTCACACACACACACACACACACACACACACACACACACACACACACACACACACACACACACACACACACACACAGCAGGATGACTTACAGAGGTTTTGATGTCTCAGAGCTAAATAGACTCCAACTGACTCTTTATTAATAGAACAATATGTTCTCTAAGTCAAAGGATGGCGTATTAACGTGTGTGTGTGTGTGTGCGCGCCACAGGCTCAGGTTACTTCAACGGTTCCTCTGGCGGTGTTCAGACAGTAAACAGTCGATGTCCGGCGGATCACATGCGACACAGTTTTGCTTTTGTAGTACCATCTTTCCAATGCGACAACTAACACTGGTCCCAGCAGCAACAGCTTGGCAGATAATGGGATTCCTTTGAAGGCCGATTTTTCAGATCTGGAACCTGGCTTAGTTGAGCCAAGGGTGGTGTTTATGTGTATATGTGTAAATTAGAGCAATTTTTAACGGCACACCTGACATTATTTCACCGTACACTAGTGGTTGGAAAACACTGCAAAGGACGACTTAAAGGCAGGTTCCCCCTGAGTCCCTCCACAGCTATTAGTTTTAATTTCTAAGCCACTTTGTGTCGCAGTCTTTGTTCCGCGCAAACAAGGACTCGTGTTTCAAGGACACGAGTCTCCAGTGGCTGACGCTGCCGATTGTTTCTGTCGTGGCCGATCGTTCTCTGATCAAAAGAACGGAACAGGAACAACAACAACAGAAAAATTTGCAGCAACATCTAAGTGACGATTAGAAACGTGACGAAAACTTTTTGCGATAGTGAGTGGCAGGATGTTGATTCTAGAACAGGCATTGGACAAACTACGGCCTGGGGGCCATATGCGGCCTGTTAAGCTTTTTAATCCGGCCCGCCCAACTTGAAGAAATGATATTAATAATAAGTAAGTCATAAAATAGCTGTATTTCATCCATTTTTTCAGTGTTTTAAGAGCCATTTCAATAAGGAGATAAACACCATGGGGCTTCAAAGACACTGATTTTGTTGTAACTTTGCTTTTGTTCATTCTCAATTGACATTAAAGCACACGTTTTCTACATGTCCCATGGTATATCTATTTCATGGGTCACCAAAACACTCCATTCATCTGCTCCTGCTACGGTCCCCCAGAACCCATTGTGGCCCACCATTCGAAAAGTTTGGCCACCCCTGTTATAGAACATCATGTCGTCTAGTGTAGGAGGGTCAAGCAGCGCCAACTGGACTGGCTTTGGTTGTCTTGAAGACGTTTCGCTGAAACGTCAAGACAGCCAAAGCCAGTCCAGTTGACCCTCCTACACTTAGACAACCCGAACGACTGAGAACCTTCAGACGACGGATTCCTGCGCGGCTGCTGGGTTTACAGAGCCTTCTCATCCAGCCATCTGGCCAAAAAAAAAAAAAAAAATCCACCACCCCTCCTCCACCTGCTCCCCTTCTGCAACCTTCGCTTTTCCTCCGACGGGTCCAGAGCTGCCTCGCCGATCAATACTCATAGAAGTTTCATGAGGAAAGACCATCCACTCCTGTTTCACAATAAAGATGAAAAAACTGGCACGGCAAAGGAGGGCTGAGGCGAAAGAAAGGGGAAGTGGTTGAAAAAAAAAGAAAAAAGAAAAACTAGGATGGCGAAGACAGGGGTTGCCAAAGCTGATTTCCTGTTTGTGTGTGTGTAATGGCACGGTGATGACACCCCCTCCACAACCCCCTCTACTCTGGCCATCTTATTTGGTGGAGAGAAACAGAGGGAAGAAAATGGTGAGCGGACAGAGAAGAAGAAGAAGGGGAGGTGGGGGGTGAGTCGTGGTGATATTGATTCTCTGGCCAGCCTGCAGTTCAATACCACTGAATTATTGCTTCATTCTTCCCCTTATGAGATGAGATCTCTTTCTCTGCGCGGCTCCTCTCCTCTGGTGTGTGTATCTGCATGTGTGTGTGTGTGTGTGTGTGTGTGTGTCGGTATACGAGCGATCCACTTATGACCAGATCGATACTTTACAATCTGGTTTTAAAAGTCCGCCTTTCTGTCTCTTCTTCGTCTTCTTCTTCTTCTTCTTCTGCTTCTTCACACGCGTCATTCCGCCATCTCTTTCTGCCGCCGGGATCCCTGACACGTTTTTATTTATATCTATAGCTATAACTATATCTATGTATTGACACTACCTAGCTTAATGGCTGTGACAGTAAATATCTATCTATGCATATATATATATATATATATATATATATATATATATATATATATATATATATATATATATATATGTATGTATATGTATAAATATATATGGATAGTTAGATAGATTGATAGATAGATAGATATGTATACATATTTGCATTTTGAATGTGATTATCTGAGGCAATGCAGTTTTTCAGTTTGGTTATCGTTGCCTAACAGGACGTTGGGAGTCGAGGTGTAAAAATAAAGATGAGCGTTCTTGTGTGTCAGAGTTCCCTTCATCCCCAGCGTGTTTAAAGTCTGCCGTGTGGAAACACGTTAGTGTCGCCGTCTCGAGGCACCTGCGGTAGTTTTCAGTTGTTCTGATGCCGACGACACGTCCTGACTTTGCTCATTTCCTTGAAACTCTGCGGATGATTATCCTGCTGCCGACTTAGAGGTATCACTGTACTGTGACTTTTTTATATTGTTGTATGTTTAATTGACAGTTGATTAATGCATGTATATGTGTGTGTGTGTGCGTGCGTGTGTGGGTGTGTGTTTACAGCATGTATTTGTTAAGAATTCAAAAAAATAAATCCCCTCGTGACCTCGTGCTCGTGTCGTTAAACATGGATTGATTGTTACTTTGTACCGCTGTGTGTTTATGGACGTGTGTGAAGTCGAGAATGTTAATTTCTCCCAGCAGGCTGATGAAGCGGCCATACGGAACTCATATATGTGTGTACACATACATTGTGTGTGTGTGTGTGTGTGTGTGTGTGTGTGTGGGGCGGACCATCTGTTTAGCAGACTTCTCACCAGCTTTCCTTCATATCTCTCTGATTCACAATTACGGTTAAATTCTGCCCCTGTTTCAAAGTGTTTGTGTGAGTGTGTGTGCGCTGTGTTGTGTTGTGTAAGCTGTGACTTGAAGGCAGTGCTGCGCTGCCTGTGTTTACGTTGTGCGCCTGTGACTGCAACTGTGTGGGCGATCAAACGTAATTGCTTGGTCCTCGCTGCCGCCGCTAAGGGCTGCAGTGAGCCTGCAGCTCTTAGCGGCGATCGGCCAATCAGCTCGCAGCAGCCTCTGCGACCTTTCGCCGGTGACTTCCGGGAGAGGACGTGGAGCTGGAGGCGAGGACTCGGCCGATGGTGGCGAGAGATCGCCTTTCAAGGGTCACATGTTGAAGCCATCAGCCAATGGCTGAGGTCACGCGAGGTCAGCTCCAGCCAATAGACGGAGGAGTCAGCGACCAGACGGGCCAATTAGAGGCCGGCTCGCCTCAGGGTCGGAGCAGTGATGTTGCAGACTGGGGGAATGTAGGTCCTGGTCCTGCTCTTAGTTCTTGGTTCTGGTGTCTGAACGCCAGTTCTGTGTCTTTCCTGTTGGTGGAGCTGTTTCGACTGGAATGTGTCTCAGTCTGTGTTTAACTTGCCTGAAATGAGGAAATACTTTCCTTTGCTTACTCCACCTTCCCCAGCTTTTGAAATCAACCGCTTGTGATGTCATACAGGGCACTGTTACTCACCGATAAGATCCCAGGTGTTGGTCCTGTTTTCTCCCTTTTCCAATATGTGTATAACAACCAAGAAAGCTTCAGTTTCAGTGGACAGCGAAAACCAACAATGTTTTTTGCACGAGGCTGTAAACATGGTGAGTGTGAAGATCTACACTACTTATTTGGACTGTTACTGGTGCACACCTGCACCACTGGGGTCTCAGATGAAAAATAAAGATTGGAAATTGGTATATTTAAGGGTCCTTTAAAATCAAAGCTCCTCCTATGTATTATTTTTTTTTTTAACAGTGGCATTAAAACTTAATTGCAAACTTGACGGCATCATTTGAACTGACAATTAAACCCACTGTCCAGTGTCTTTGATTGTTATTGATTGGTCGTAAATTGTCATTTTTATCGCGCACGAATTAGGCCATTAAATTTCTGGTGTGGGCCAAAGAATTTACACAGCGACGGTTTGTCTTTTATCTCTCCGCGCGCGTGAATGACGTCAGGATTATGGCTTGATGGAGCCACGTTGAGCGGATCAATACCAGACATCACATCACCTCCATCTATTTCACCATGCGATGCGGTGTAGGTGGACACTTATACACACACACACACGCGCACACACGCAAGCACGCACATGTGGCTTTGCTGTCTTTTCTGGAAACCAGTAAGACCATTTCCCCACATTTGCCAAACCAGTTGGGTTTAATTCCCACGCCCATCTCAACCACTGTGTACATCACAATCAACTGGGCCAATCAGATCTTTCCCTGCCAGCTGAGCAGAGTTGCTACTGGTGCATCTTGATGTGACAACCAGCTGCTAAACGCCCGCAAAATCTAACTGGTTGGGGCCTGAGGCGCTAAAAGTGCAATGCAACATGGGAAATGAGCGCCATGTGCCTTTACATGGCTGTTCTTAGCAACACAGGGGCCAGTATCTCAACCCATCCTGCTAGTATTGATCTGATAGTGACACCAATGCTGGGATTGATATTATCAATATCTGGATCGATCTGGCAAGCACCACTGACAAACAGGGAGAAAAATAATAACCTTTCCAACAATAAGCTTGTCTCTGTGTGTGTGTGTGTGTGTGTGTGTGTGTGTGTGTGTGTGTTTGTAAACTGGATGTTCTGGATGAATTCACTAATAGTTTCAGCATGGAGGGCAGACTGTTTAATTGTAGCTGCTTTTAACGAGCCTCTGATTATGGCAACAGTGTAACGAGTGTGGGGTCATTACTGTTGACTAATCTGCAGTCATTAGTTCAACAGTGTCTGGCCTGAGACTGAACTGCAGCGTGCACGCACACGCGCACACTCTACCTCGCGCGCCTGCATCCAAGTGTGTACAGTGGACCCACCTGTGTATATGAACCTCCCCGGTGTTCCTTTGCAAAACTGTTTGGACTTGTAGGACAGGGTGACCTCGACGACCCCGGGAATGTGTCTGGGAGGCGTCTGGACCCGGATGGCGTGTGGCGTGATCAGCTGCACCAGGAAGGAAACATAAAAATAAATAATTAAATTGAACAATTAAAAAACAAAAAAACAAAAAGGTGCGGGGAGGAGTCGGCGCTGTTTGGGACAAAGCAATCTCGGTGGAGTTTGGAAGTTCCCTTTCTTCTTTTTATTCACGGTGCATCTCGCATTTGGTCACTTTACAAAAGAACACTGCAATCACTGAGATTAACTTCTGCCAGATGTTTGAACAAAGTTTGGGGATTCGGTTTAGCAGCAATTACTGCGTTTCCTGTGCGCTTCAAGCGACAAGGTAGCTGGATTCCTTGGTTTCAAAAGCTCTGTAGGAGGAGTTCCACTTATAACTTGGATTGGCGGAGTGACACATTTGCATTTTGTTGTGTGGTGAAATTAAATGAGCTGTTTACATCCCCACCGAACCTCCTGCACTTGCATCAATCAGATTACGGCTGCCAGTGTTTCCTTTTTTAATTTGGCCCAACTTTCACAGTGACAGACGCCAATACCGTCCCCAATGAAAACTCACGCATGAATTTGTTCATACAAAATAACTAATGCCATCATTTATGTTGTATTTTTGACCGTACGCGAGCTCAAACGGTAGTAACAGAGTAGTAACAGAGGGGTAAATCAAACTAAACTTTTAAAATCTCCTCTCTGCAATTTGGCTGCCTGTCCTCGTGCATGACACGGTAGGTAGGAGCGACAGCTGCACCAGGAGGCAACTTTGCCAGCCTTTTCCTCTTTCTAGCGACACGCTCTCAATCTGTGTGTGTGTGTGTTGTTGTTTTTTTCCTCCCTCCCTCCTTCCCCTTGAATCAATAATCAGGTTGAGCGCGAGTGAAGCGTTTGGTTGGCCGGGATCCATTAGAGAGCCGAGTCAGTTTGAACTCGACTAAACGGAGACTCTGTACACATGTTAGTGTGTGTAAGTGTGGCTCTCGGCGCGGTAAACAAACCCCTCCACTCGCTCTGGCTCTGAACGCACAACTCCAGCGAGCGAGCATCCATACATGCCAGCGTGCGTGCACACGCACACACACACACACACACACACTAGACACAGGGAGTTGTTGTTGTTGGAAGGGAGCCACAGTCGCTTGGCGCACACGGTGAAGGGGAGTCAGAAGACAAATAAACACTCTGGAGAGCAGTTGTGCTGGGGAAAAGTCCGATGGTTTCACTTGTGTGTTTTCTGTGTGAGCGTCCAATCTGCCGACTGGATCAGAATTCCACAGAGGAAAAGGTGTGTGTGGGCGCGGAAGCTGTGGATGGGTGGTGGCCGGCCAAAAATAAATTAAAAATAAAAGTGAAGACAAATTATGATGCGAAAAGAAAAAGAAGGTAAACCTGATCTGAGAGCTCAGAGCGAGAAGCTGCCGGCTGAAGGTTCGTCTCTGAGTGTCACGAGAAAGACGGCGACCGCCGGAGAACACTGACCTCGCTCCAAACCAGCATGGTGCCGAAGATGACCTGGAGGCCGTCGAAGAAGTTGTCTCCTATGATGATGACCGTAGCGCCCCCTGTGGTCCAGCCCTCACTGGGACTGATGGCTTTAATGCAAGGAGGGGATCCTGGGTGGAGAACACAGGGAGAACACCACTCGATCAATCTGTCCACTCACAGTTATAACATGTGTCAGGTAGGGGAAGGAGCCTCTGAGGCTTTTCATTGGTGTTTTAAATGTTCAGTTCATCACCATGAACACTAGGGAAAGGAGAAAGTAGGGAAAAACAAAAGGTCTTTTATGATGTGAACTATTACATACTGCCAATGACTTTTTATGTTGGACTTTTGTGATGTCACAAAGGGCACTAATGTGTTGCAACTAGACACATTCAAGTTACAACAAAGCATAATTTTTAGTGTTTTTTGTTTTTTTTTGGATGTAAACATAGTTTATTTCCAGACATCTTAAAGGTTGTTGTGCTGGAGTCTGGAGATGAGAAAGATAAAAAACTGGTAAAAAAAAAAAAAAAAAAAAACCAAAAACCCAGACTTTCAGTGTAACTGAACCAAACCTGAGTCAAACACTTTCAGCCTTGACTGCAACCAGACTCAACCTGACATTTGTCTGGCGTTTGGGGGAACCGGTAGAGTTGATTCACAGTTTGTTTACCCGCCGGTGTGACGGATGCCAGATTGCTGCGGTTCATTTTTATAGAAGCTAATCTATGAACCCCACAGAAGGTGATGCCTGTGTTTTAATGCTGCAAACAGGATGGATACAATCTGCTTTATGGCACATCAGCCAACCTGCTCAAATCCAATCCTGCACCACAACAATAAAAGCTCATCTGTCAAAAGCCAACTGTCCCCACTCTATGCGGGCGTGTGTGTGTGTGTGTGTGTGTGTGTGTGTGTGATTAAAAGTATTTATCTAAATTACAACAATATCTCATCGCCTGGGTTTGTTTATGAAAGCAGCGTAATGATATTAGACTTTGGCAACACACACACGCACCCACACAAATGGTGTCATGCTTTTGTGCGTGCGTGAATGCATATGTATTTGTGTGTGTGTGTGTGTGTGTGTGTGTGTGTGTGTGTGTGTGTGTGTGTGTGTGTGTGTGTGTGTGTGTGTGTGTGTGTGTGAGTGCACTGCGTTGGATTAGCCAGATGGAGGGGCAGGAATCACCTGATAGGATTAAACCATCAACCATCTGGTGGCCATGCTGCTAGCACTCATACAGATTCACATCCGCACTCACGCACACACACGCACACACACGCACTCACACACACACACACACACACACACACACACACACACACACTATTACGTTACCGTGCTCTAGGTACGACTGCGTTCCCTCTATGGGGTCGAGCCTCCGGGCCCGGCGGCCGTGTTTGGAGTTGTTGTGGACGAACATGTTGTCGGAGACGGACAGGACGTGTCCTTCCACGCTCACCGTGGTGGAGACCACCACCTACAGGGGTGTGAGGAGACAAGGGATAAGACGGTTGGGTGGAGGAACAGAGGAACTGGGGAACCCATATAGTTGGGGAGAGGTGTGGGGATCAGGCGGGCGAGGAGGTAGGAGCGTGAAAGTGTGAAAAGCTCTTTAAATGTACAACGTTATCACCGCGATTACCATCGTCACCGTGGCTGGAGTGCAGAGTGTGTGTACGTGTGTGTGTGTGCGCATGCATGCGTGCGTATGATAGTGTGGTGGTGTCTGTCCTCCTCTGTTCAATAGTTCCTGATGGGTCCGGCCCTTAATTATCTCCCTGGGAAACAGAGCTGTCTGCAGTGGTTCCACTACGATAGAGCCGAACAATTAGAGGCACTGATACTGTCACACACTCTGAGACTCAGTCCGTGTCCTCTGCACACACACACACACACACACACACACACACACACACACACACACACACACACACACACACACACACACACACACACACACACACACACACACACACACACACACACACACACACACACACACACACACACACACACACACACACACACACACACACACACACACACACACAAGCACGCACGCACACACACGTGCTGAAGCAATAAATCTGTGTGTATCTCTTATCAGCACTCACTCTCAAGTGGAGTCTTCCTGAGTCTGAAGATCAGGAAGTAATCAGCAGCACCTCCACTGCACCTCTCTCACCGTCCGTCCGTCTCTCCGTCCTCACGTCATCCTTTCTCTTTTTATCCTTTCCTCCATCTCTCTTTCCTCCCTTCTTTTGTTTTTGTCTTTATTTGGTATCTATTGTCTTTCCATTTTTCCAGCTTCCTTTATTGCTAATCTCTCTCTCACTTCACCCTTCTCTTTCTATCTTTTCTCTCCACCTTCGTTCTCCACTTCCTTTCATCTCTAATTAATTTTTCCAACCTTTCAACCAACCATTCAGTTCCTTTCTTTCTTAATTTCCATGGATTTTTCTTCATGTCTTTAACTATTTTCTTCACTCTTTCCCCCTGTTTCTTCACCTCCTCCACTATTTTTCTTCCTTTCCCTATTAACCACCTGCCTTCCTTCCTTCCTTCCTTCCTACTTTGTTGTTCTTCTCCTCTCTGATAACATTGCACACATATTTATGTTCTGACTCTCAGTGGAGGAGCTGCACAATCCTTTATCTTGTACAAAAAACACCCTCGCTCTCTCACACACACACACACACACACACGGGCACTTGTGCGTCACAAAATGCAAAAATGTTGTGCGAGCTGCCCGCAAGAGTGTGAAGGAAGAGCGGCGGCCGTGGTTTGTACCTGAAACCTCCTCATGTCTCGCGGGTTTCCTGCATTCTTCAGACAGTTCTGGTTGCACTTGAGGAAAAACTTGAGGAAGAATCTGTGGAGACACAGAGAGAGAGAGAGAGAGAGGACAAGGCAACACCTGGAGTTAACATTTGCACACAGGCCAAGCGGTGTGTGAACTGGAGCTCAGCCTCCGACTGTCAACTCCCTGCACAGATAGAGAAATTAATATTTCATACTGTCAGACAGCCAAAATCAATTTCCTTGTGGATTTTTTTTCCCCCTCTCCGTAAAGCGTTTGGACGAAAACAAGAACGGGGGAAGCAAAGCGGCGAGTCTCAGCAGAAGTGATGGAAACGAGTGACCGGCAGCGAGAGAAAGTGGTGGAATCTTTGACCCCTCACTCTGAACTTCAACATGAGTTCTCTGCGTGGGACCATCTGCTGGTGTAACATTCACTAAATACCTCTTTAGTTTGAGAAGAACAAAAAAAAAAATCAACAACACATATTAAAAAAAAACCCTCTAAGCCATGTGACATGTGTTTTGCTAATCCTGATGTCGACTGACAGTAAAAGGCCGACTGTTGACACCGAACCATATGTCAGGAATCTATATCATGGGATGAATCAAGCACACAGATGGTCGTCAACTGCCGACAAACACGTCCTGCTTGTGTTGCGTGGTTGAACCAGCTGGCAGCCCAGGCCACCAGGAAAACACAAGTGCCGCTGGTTTGGAGTTATAATACCAGGTACCGTTTAGTGCAATACACTCTGCCTTTCATGTGGAATGTGTGATTGTTTGCTCACCAAATCAGCCGCATTCACCCGGCAGCGCCTCGATGTATTCAGGCACATGTACTCGGGGAACGACGACCTGCTGGGGGGGCCGAACATGGAAGGGAGGGGACTGAAGCGACTCTGACTCTCATGGTTCCTGTCGGCTGCTGAATCTAGCTGGATTTCCACCACATCACAACCAGATGATCGGGTCCCAAACAATGGGAAACATCCATTGAGTGGCAGTTGTGTGCAGGGAAATGCCTTGTTGATGTCGTGGGTCAGAGGTCGGAGTGAGCTGTCCCTCAGATAACCACTGCTTACAGCCAACCTGGTCCAGTCACGAAGCACTGAATATCTTTATTCTTTTTCGTTTGTTTTCATCCAACTGCTTCCACAATTTGCATGTAAGCTGCAGTTTCTTACATCACTTCAACATTTTAAACTTTTATGTTTTTTGCAGTGTGTAACACCTTCACTGCCTGGTGGCAGAGCCCAGAGCTCGGCTGCAAAAAAAAAGGGAAAAAAAAGAAAAAAAGATGACAGTTTTTGTACTGGACCGCCCGAACAAAGCAGACGTGTGTGCGTGTGCACGTGAGTGCGTATGTGTGTGTGTGCGCGCGCGCAAGTGCAAACATGTTCTCCCTATGTGAGCGTATGCGCACGTGTGACGGCGCAGCGCAGCCCGCTGGCAGGTCTGAGTGTAAAACTGGGCATTAACGAGCTCGGGCTTCGTTAGAACAGCGGCGGCGGGACTCTGCATGCCTAATTACCTTGACCCCTCACCTCTGGGTGACAGCCTATCACAGCGGAGGACAGCCACGGTGACCCCCGCTGACCTCCCACTGTCTAGTGCTCCTCACAACACTAGCATAGCGTTAACACTGGGCGCCCCGGCCGACCCTCCGCCCCTGCACGTCTCCGTACAAAAGAAAGTGGTCTGGGAGGCTCCACTGCGTTCTGGCCTCGAAATATGATTTGAAAAAAAAGAAAAGTCTCAGAATCCGCTGTGAGAGAGGTTTGGATCCATAGTTTTTTTCAAAAGAAAAAACACAAGAACTTTACTTGAAACAAGGCAGCTGCTCAGCAGTTTATTTCACAGACAGACCGTCAGATCTTCTCAAGGTTCTCTGTACGAAAAAAATATATTTCATTGATCACCACACAGAGCTGTGCAGAAAGATCCCTGCGGTTTGTGTGTTTTCTCACCACCCAACTGCTTTGTGCCACTTTTATGCCTTCTGGCAACAGAAAGGCAAAAACGTTGCGCGCCCCACACCAAATAAAATAAAACAACAACAACAACAACTCTTGAACATTAATGTCAGTGTGCAATGGCAGGGACATTTTTAACCCGCAGCTGATGAAAAATTCAGCTCAACCTTCCGAGTTAGAGAAGCATTTTTGTAGCTTTGCTGAGGATTTTTTTTTTTTTAATGTCGGTAAAAACACTCTGGAAAATGAACATAAAAGGTTTTATTAACTCACAGGGTGCAGTTGAGGGCTGTGAAAGGTTTGGGATAATTTACACTCTTGTTTCGACTGGAATATTAACTGTGAGGGTTGACAGGAGTGTGTTCATGTTCCGCTCAGGGTCCAGTTAAGACTCAATAAAGGATAAAAACAAAATAATTTCAAATCAGAGTGAGACGCCGACGCTCTCGCCTCCAATGTCGTCCCACTTCCAAAGGTTTATGCTTGCATGAGCTGGCATTTCAGGGTCTTTTGGGGACGGAAAAAGCCTAATAAGAACATCCGTCGGCATGCGTGACTTAGAAAACAGTTTATTTGTTGCGCAACATCCATCAACAAAGAGTCTGTTTCCAAAATCAAAAATCAGTAATGCTAAAATCAGCTGGCGCAGCTGCTGTCACAAAAGCCGCTTCAGAATTATTGTCGGCTTGTTCAGTTTGTTTTCACACAGCCAACAGGAGCCGGGTTCATTTCCTGAGAGGGAGTTTTAGCAGCATCGATTTCTTTTCTCTCTTTTTATTTGCCACAACATACTTTACATTTTAATGCAGTGTGCGACTCCTCTCCCCTCCCACCGGCCCCTTCCTTCACTTGACCCCATCTGGCCCAATCAGCTCTGCTGTATGAAGGCCTGGCAACCACACACACACACACACACACACACACACACACACACACACGGATACACACACACACGCGGAGACCTTGCGTGAATTGATTGGCTGGTCCAGTTGCTGGTCGTTAAGAGGCCTCCAATTAAACCGGGCAATTATAAGGCTCTGAATGGCTGTGGGGGAGGAGGGAGGGAGTGGTTGGGGTGGGCGGAGGAGGGGTGGGGTGGGGTGGGCGGCCACCCCTTACCGCCCTCCTCCACTTTACTCCCCTGCCCCGCCCCCTCCCCCTCCTGAGCCCTGATCATGTTCAAGTGATAACGGCGGCGTTGACCTTTGCTACGCGGCGAGTAGAGCACTCAGAGAGCTGACCTGACACCGCCGCTGCCGCTGCTGCTGCTGCATGCTGTAACACACACAGAGCCTCGGCTAGCACGCACGCACACGCACACGCACACACACACACAAAAAAACCATCTGGATGGGAAAGAACATGAGTTTGCGGAGGGTTAAAAAATCCGAAGAAGAGGGTACAGAATTAATTTCGAGCTCCATGCTAACTTTGCTAACAGTTTCCTGAACTTTTTTCAGTTTGTCACCTTTTCAGTTGTAAAAAGACTAGAATAAAAACATCCTGCCTGATTTACCCTTTCAACTCTAAGGCCCTGTTTGCACTTGGCCACTTGTTACTGTTTTGGGGGATCGTATCACAAGAATGCATCTTGAAGCATCTGTTCGCACATGGCGTCTCGAGCGTGCCACTTGTGATCGATCGCATTAGTGCATTTTTAACCACTAGGGGCAGTAAAGCGCAAAACTACGGCTAGTTTGACCTGAAGACGAATAAGAATCAACTTCCTGTTTGCGGACTATATCAAGTCACTCGTTTTAATTCTACTGCAGGTCGTATGGATCCGAACGAGGAGTAACAACTGGTGGGACAGAGTGGTGATGACTTTATTTTCGGATCAACAGTGGCTGGCAAATTTTCGGATGCAACGTCGCACATTTAATCTCATATGTGGGGAAAGTGCGACCGCTGCTCCACTGACAAAATACGCTAATGCGGACAAAGATTTGTTAGCATCCTAATAAAAGAGTCTAACAAAAATGATTTGTTTTCGCTTCTTGTTTGTAACTTTATAATGACGACGGCGGGAGGTGGGGCGCCGACCAAGTACATACACGGGAGAGGTGAGCAGAGTAGGCGGTCGTTAATGTGGACTGAGCTCGCATTGTGTTCGCACGTCCGTGACAAATGCGATTTTATGAGAAGAGGAATACCCAAACCACCTCCCCGAAGTGGTTTGGGTATTCGGATGCCAAAACGGATTTGGACTGTTTGCATTTGGTTACTTCGTGTGTTTTTTGCCGATCGGAATACGAAAAACGCATGAACTGACCAAGTGCAAACAGGGCCTAACTGGGCGCTGGCTGTGTTTCTCTCTCTCCTACTTCTAGTCCGGCGATATGTAATCAACCATGCTACTGTATTTAGTCCATACACATCCGGCAAACCATGGAGGGATGATGTTTTTTATTTATTGTTTTTAGGTGGGTGGGGCGATGGTGGTGGGGGAGGGGTTGGGGGGAGGCAAGCTGGGCTGTTAACCGCGGTATAGTGGTGAACAGCGCAGTTCACATCCATTATTCAGAGGCTGAGATGGCAATTATGGCTCAGAGCACAACTGGCATAAATATTTAATATATAGGACTAACACAGACCTGAGGAGGGAGAGACAGGAAGTGACAGAGAGACGGGCACGGAGGCATGCGGCCAGGCAGGCCGAGGGAGTGCGGTGGGGAGACAAATGGAGGAGAGGACGCTCGACCACCCTGCCGTCATTTAGACAGCGGCACCGCCACCGACTGGGGCGATGGAGCGGTGGAGGTGGGGATTTCCAGCCTGCTGTGTGTGTGTGTGTGTGTGTGTGTGTGAGTGAGAGAGAGAGAGTGTGTGTTCCAAGACTGAGCGTCTATGTCCGTTTTATTCCCTAAAGACTCGCTATTTCGCCGAGCCAAGAATAACTAGGCTGCCTCGCAAGAAAACAGAAAAAAGAAAAATCTCTCTCTCAACAAACCAAATACACACACACACACACACACACACACACACACACACACACAGTGCTGGAGCTGCTGACAGGTGGGGAAAGCAGTCAGTTAGTGCCGACAAACTCAACAACAGATCAGTGCTTCGCCGCCTCCTCTGCCTCCCCTCTGTCTTCACCGCCGCTGCCGTCAGATCTGATTTCCACCTGCTGCCAAGTTTGCTGGCAGAATTTTCACCGTCTTCACTCCGCGACGCGACCAACCCAACTCAGCCGAGCCGCTCACCGGCTGCCGGGCACCTGGTTGGATCAAACCGGATTGGAGCCTTCCCACCCCAATGCGTGGCGCTCGCCCCGCCATCGGCCAGAGGATCAACTTCCTGTTTCCTGTTTACACTCAGCGCTTGTTATTGTTTAATGCGATGACATCAGATAGCATTTCTTGGCCCGCTGCCTGCTGCTGCTCCGAGAGGGCCCGGCGGCGGGGAAAAACAAGGATAGGAAGCCGTACCGCGGCCTCCGTTTGCTGCAGTGCAATAATGAGCTGATAATCTATTGCTTCCTGCGCAGGAAAGACTCGATTTCTGTCTCTGGGTGCCGCCAGCGTCGCGTTCAGCAGCACTTCTGCAGCCACGCAAGGGACTGATTGAGTTGCGGAGTAAATTTTAGTTGATTAAATGCCTCATATAGAGCAGCAGTCACCTCGCAGCGAAAGAAAATGACGTAAAAGTGTTTCTGTAAGTATCCTCCATTGTTTCCTTCCTGTTCACGGCCCTGACTTCCAACGACGGTGGAAAAGATTTTTACTGAAAAGCAACACAGGCAAACAGGGAAGCAGGAAACAGCAAACATTTGCTTAAACAATTACTTGGGGGATTAATTACGAAAACTGCTCGTCCAAACACTTTCAGCTGCACAAACATCAATATTCAAGCAAGTCGGAGGCAACAAAGCCGCCGCCGCTGTTACACAACAGCATCCGCATTCTGCCTGAGACAGCAACACCTAAATATACCTGCAGCCGCTTGTACGTGTACACACACACACACACACACACACACACAGTTTGGACCGCTCTCCTGCACTTCAAGTTTGGAGCACAGTGCACACAGAGGCCTCAACAAAAGGCCGAGAATGACATGAAAATAACATTGCGGACCAAAACAATGCTTATTGCAAAAGAGGAGTGTGACAGACAGACAGACAGACAGACTGAAAGGCAGGCATGCAGGCAGACACAGACAGACAGATAGACACAGGCAGACAGAAAGACAGGCAGACAAACGGGCAGACACAGACAAGCAGGCAGGCAGACAGACAGACAGACAGACAGACAGACAGGCTGGCAGACAGACAGGCAGACAGAGAGGAGTTAAGAAATAAGACACAGTGGGGAGAGGGGAAGGGTAAAGTGGCTGTGGGGGGTGGAGGGGGCGTGCACGGGAAAGAAAAAAGGCGCCGCGAGAAGGAGGGAGGGAAGGATGGAGGGAGGTAGCGTGGTGGGGGAGGGGCGGGGTATGAGAGGGAACAAGACTTAAGAGAAGTGAGCAGCGCCGAGCGAGAGTGGAGTTATTTTACATAATGACGGCTGATATGCACAGAGGTAATTGATAGCTGAGCCGCAGCCCACCAAAAAAGCCAGCAGCCACCGAGCTGTCAATCACGGCCCGTCTCCCGGGAGGAATGCTAATGATGATGATGATGAAGAGGCTTTAGCTTCATATTGCTATCATTACTATTAATGCTGTCACTGTTGTCATCTCCGCATATTGAAATGACGGAGCGGTCCAGGGGGCGCCGGTGGGCCGGCCTGTGTGATGTCTGTGGGGGGGGGGAGGACCGGGGGTGAAGGCACTGCTCATCACTGCACCACCGCCGTGACACCGGTGTCATGGGCCTGTGACGGCACCCCCGCTGGCCAGCGGTGGTGATCTGTGGGCCACAGCCTCTTAAGCAGGATTAAAGGCCTGGTGCTAGATTTTTAAAAAAAAGATATTTAGTTGTTATTATTATCCTTATTTATTTTACTTTATTTTACAACAGATTCTGACAGTGCAGCCTGACGCAATTTATTATCGAAAAAAACAAAAACCTGCAGAAAGCAGCATATTTAGCCTTCTGTTTACAGCCTTCCACCAAAAGATCTCATGTGAAAACTTTTTTTGTTTCATACTCTTGTTCAGTAACTTTGAGTAAGTGATTATTTAAAAAAGAAAAACTCTTGACATAGAGATGGACCTTACAAAAGAGGCACATCTAGCCCTGTGTTTACAACCTTCCACAAAAATAAAGAGCCCATGTGATAACTTTTTTTAATTTTAGACTCTTGTTCAGTAACTTTGAGTGATTGAGTGATTATTTGAAGAAAAAAAACATGATAATGCGATAGAGATAGATCTTAGAAACAGCACATTTAGCCCTGTGTTAACTGCCTTCAACAAAACACTCTCAGCACCTAGCACTGATAAAGCTGACGCCTTGCTGGACCTTCAATAGACAACGTGACTTTGCCATTCTGATTGCAAAATGAGCAGCGTTCAAATTTTGCCCGCGTACAATAATATGGCTAATAAGTCAAATAATAAGCGATGGTGACACATTAAGTGAAGCTATTTTTGAACTGATAGTGTGACACCATGATAGGCTCCGCTGCAAACCTCAGTGCGAGGAATCACCGTGCAGAGCGAGGGAAGCGGAGGGTGAGGACCAAGACGACGGCCTAGACCTACTTCAAGGGAGGGAGGAGGTGACCGGAGAGTGTGTGTGTGTGTGTGTGTGTGTGTGTGTGTGTGTGTGTGTGTGTGTGTGTGTGTGTGTTTTAAAGGCTGAAGGCAAACTGTTGAATTATAGATGAGAGCCATTGATTTGGGGGAGGCGGCGGGAGGAGGGAGGAAGACAGAGGAGGATGGGGGAGGAAGTGAGCGAGGACTGAGCGGCTCGAGGATCACGCTAGCTCTTGGCCAAACATGTGCGCGCGCACACACACACACACACACACACACATCTTACTTTAAATCAATCTTAAGCTCACAATCCCTCCTTTTAACTTCTCTTTGTTGTTGTTTCTCTATGTCCATCACACACACACACACACACACACACACACACAGAAACTGTCCTCACACATATTGCTATTGATGTTAATAAGCAGCAACAAAAAATACTGACAGTGTGCGTGCGTGCGTGCGTGCGTGTGTGTGTGCGAGCTCCTTCCTATTGTCACAAAACCAGTGGTGGTTGGGTGGCCAGTCAGGCTGCACAGGGGGTCGAGGTGATGAAGGAAATGATATTGACAGGAAACTCTTCCTCCTCTCTCTTCCTGCCTTATCCTCTCTTCATCACTCACACACACACACACACACACACACACACACACACACACACTAGTAATGACGCTGACTGAGAGCTTCTACTGACTTCACATCAGATGCATCACACATGCAGAATCCCAGCGACCCCACTGGTTGTGTAACCAAACACAAAAACTGTGTACAAACAAACCCACAGACCTACAAAATCTCAATGCATATCTTTATAATGCAATGACGTTCATGACTTTTTCAGGTGTGACTTTTGCCTTCTTTGTCTACGGCAGTCTGGCAGAAGACTTCCACAATTTTCTTTTCTTTCCCTGCAATTCAGACAATCTTTTTTCCCCAAGCGAAAAAATACCTGAACTCTAATAAGAAGAAAGAGGCTCTAGTGGTTGGAGAGGTGTCACTTGTGAAGACGGGGCCATGGAGGAGGTTGAAGTGCGACCCGAACGTCAGGAGTTAATTACTGGAAAGAGACGCGGCGGGAAGGGAAGGAGCGACGAGACGGTGCAGCCCGGAGGATTTAAGTCCCGCCACGTTTGTCAAACAAATTAAACGCTGTCAAGGTTCCTCACCTGTGCTCGCACGTGCACACAAACACACACACACACAAACTGGTCGTGCAGCGCCACATATGGCTCGCCCGCCGTCCAAATAAGGAAATAAGCATACATTACCATAATTAATGTAGGAACCACTCCATTTAATATGCTAATTCGCTGAAATATTACTGAGCGCCGTCTGTTGTAAATGAATAAATTTGAATTGCAATTAGAATAATCCTTTATAATTAATGAAAACTGTCAATTTTGGTTCAGAAGTAATTTGATTAACGGGTTGAGGGGGCACCAATTAAAAGGAGGATGAGGAAGGGCTGAGGGAGCGGGATGAAGAGAAAAGCAGAGTCGGGAGGAAGAGGAGGAGCGGGGAGGGGACGGGAATAAAGGCGAGCCCTTCAGATTATCTGCACCTTTTCATGTGTCATTTACAGATAGATTAGCCTTAAATGATGTAATCTCCCTTTTAAGGTGAGACATGTACAAGCAAACAGCGCAGCGCCTCTCACGGCGGAGGAGGAAGCGTGAGGATGGCGGGAGAGGAGAGCAGTGGGAGCCCCTCTCTTCAAGAAAGAAAACAAACAATAACAACAACCCACCAAACCGCTTCCATAAATATTCACCTGACGAGAGATAAAGCACCAACCGGCACTTCGGACCTGCTTTTTCCCTAAAGTCATTTTGTTGATGCACGCCCCAGACGCCTCTGCCGCTGCTTTAAAGGCGTTATTTCTGCAGCAGGTGCAATAACGGAGTCATTGGCGTTCTAATTCACAAGCACCTCCTACCACTAATTAACCACAGCCGTGTTGCTGTTATTAGCTAATTACAAGACCGGATGCATGCCCGCCTAATTAAAGCTATTAAATTGTGTGTGTGTGTGTGTGTGTGTGTGTGTGTGTGTGTGTGTGTGTGTGTGTAGGAGGGACAGGGTGTAAATTAAAAAGATAGTTCAACCAAAATTTAAATTTCACCCCTTTGCTTGTCAATAGAAGAAAGAAAGACAGAAAGCAAAAGTGCATCCTATGGACTAAACAACAGAAAATAAAGTGTCTTCAAACTAATTCTGAATTGTTGCAGTTGTCTTTTTTGGTTTTCTTAGACAGAATCTCCTCCACCTCTTGCCTCTTTGCCATGTGAGCGTGCACAAGACTGAAGAGCGAATAGAGACAGGTTAAGCTGCCACTGGAGGCTCCAGTGCAGAGGCCACCTCAGCCTGCTGCGTGGACCCAGCAGCAGACGCCAGCGTGGGGCCAGAAGAGCAGGAGCATGTTCTCGACGTGGCTCAAATATCATATTTGGGTGAAATGTCCTTTTTTGGGGATTTTTTTGTTGTTGCACCCCCTCGACTCCAACCATCCAGCCCTGCATTGCAACGGATCATGTGACCTCCCCTAACTCCCCTCCTCCCCTCCCTTCCCCCGCCCCTCTCCAACTCTCCCCCAGCCACAGGAGCAGCGCCGCTGCCTCTGCCTCGGAATCAATAGGGAAGGTCATTACGCGCGGCTGAATGCCGTGTTTCTCCAAAAGTTGCTGCGTGTTAATATTTCACCAGTGTTGCAGGAAAAAAGAGAAACGTCTAATTTAGCTCGTTTAGCCAACAGCGTCATCCATCATCCCCCCTCCTCCCCCCTCCCCTCTGCTTTTATTCCCCCTCTTCATCGCCGCTCTCTTCCCCACCCGGCCTCACCTCCACCCCCTCCTCCTCCTCCACATCATCACCCCCTCCTAACCCCCCGCACCTTGTCCTCCTCCTCCTCCTGTTCATCATCATCATCAGAGAAGCGGGTTTCTCTTCATTTGCGCTCTCTAATCCTCTCCTTAAACATCCGAATATTCATGCGGTTTGTTTTGTTTTGAATATTTAAGAACCAATTAACATGGTGTTAATGAATAATTAATGCCCCTCCTCTCCCCAACCCCCCCCCCCCCTTTTACTTTACTTTTTTCGATAATTAAAATCTATAAATCTGAGAGCGGCTCACATTTTTTATCCCAACCCCTTCACACAGAAAAACTTCTCAAACCCATATGCACAGCTGCACTGTGTGTGTGTGTTTGTGTGTGTGTGTGTGTGTGTGTGTGTGTGTGTGTGTGTGTCAGTGCTGACAGACTATTTAACAACAGCTCAGGAACTCTCTCTTTCATCTGCCAACAGTCTATCCTGCTGCCACACAACCGAAGCAGGCGTGTATGTGTGTGTGTGTAGGCGTGTGTGTGTGTGTGTGTGTGTGTGTGTGTGTGTAGGTGTGTTTGCTCTCATGAATAAATGAACTTGTTAAAGAGAGATGAAGGGAAAGGAGGAGACAGTTTCTGCTGTCCTGTTCCAAACTACCTGATCTGGCATGCCGCTTCGCAGGCACACGCGCGCACACACACACACACACACACACACACACACACACACACCTATTCACACACGCACAGCCTCACGCACGTGCACAAATGTGCATCAGCGAGCCGCATCAGTGGCACAGGAACAGTAACTTGACAATGAGAGGAGCGCGCGGAGAGTCGGAGGTGTGGAAGGAGGAGTGGGATGGAGAGAGGGAGGTAGGGGGGGTGGGTGGAGGGGGTGGGAGCCACAATGTCGCCCACCGTGAAGTGAAAACGTGTCTGCCCCCAAGACAGCCATCGTTCCTGTTAATCAGTACCGCTGTCGCGATCAAAGAGCTGCTGCTTCCATGGAGAGAGACAGCCAAGACACGCAGTGCTGTGTGTGTGGGGTGTGTGTGGGGTGTGTAGGAGCGAGAGTGTGTGTCAGAGTGAGTATGACTGTGTGAGAGAGAGACCACGCACGTGCAGCGTTGACTAGCGCCTGAGCAGCAGCAGAGCATCGGCGTCTACATGCTGTCACCTAAGTGAGGTCTTGTAAGACAATCACAAGTTACACCACCTCCACTGCTTTTAGCCTCTACCAGTCCCACACACACACACACACACACACACACACACACACACACACACACACACACACACACACACACACACACACGCGCCATCGCACGCTCACAACTGTCAAATATTCACCTCCCCAAAATGGTGCGAAGGTAATTAACTAGACAAAACAAGTCACAACTTCCTGGCAGATCAAGGAGGCGGCGACGGGGAAGAGCACGAGGAGGAGAAGCGACAAAAGAAAGAGACGACGCCGCCGCCGCCACCGCCGCCGCCGCCGCCACCACTACAAAACAAGCCCGCCGCCGACGCTAAACAAGGAGGCCCGCTCAGGAGGAGCGCGGATGACGGGCAAACGATGGAAATAGCAACAAATCCACACTCCCTCGCCCCTCCCCACTCTTCTCCCCTCCGCTCGCTTTGTGCTACACAGAACACAGGAAGTTTCAGCTGTCACCTCGCCGCCTTAAAAGTGCTACATCATGGGCCAGCCAGGCCCCCGCTTTATTCTCATTTTTAAAGGCGTGGCTCCACTGAGCAGCGAACGACGCTGAGCAGCGGACCCGGAGGCCCGAGAGCTGGATGGTGACGAGTCGTTCCCGCAGAAACAACAGCAGCACAAACACAGCTCATCTCTGGTTTCTCTTAAGAGTCAAAGAGACGATGAAAGAATGAATACCGTTACAAATTATATCCATGATGTGACAAAGCGATGGTTTGGATTTGGTCGCGGTCAGATTTGGGGACATATTATGGTTTCACGCTATGAAAAGGGAAAGGGGAGGAGGACGGGGGGTGGGGGAGTGGCTGCTTTGTTAGAGTTGATAAAACACTGTGGTTTGAATTAAAGTGGCCCATGTTGACAATAATAACCACATGCTCGCACTCAGGACAGAGCTGCGGCCTTGTATAAAATAAACCCACATTCCTGTGAGAATAAAAAGCTTCAAAGACAAAAGCTTCTCCGTCTGCCCCTGTCATTAAGGCTCCCGCCACTAGAGGGCTTTGATATTTGTGCTGGGAGGCAGGATGTTTTCGACCCAGTGTGATTCTCTATAATTGCAAAGGCACACTTTTGTTGTATACAATAGTCGACACAAACAGCCAGAACAAAAACAATAATAAACACAAATAAACAGCTATTTTTTTTTACTACTTGCTTTTTAAAAATATATATTTTAAGGGCTC
>CM020504.1:20307039-20549539 GCA_009823395.1 Thamnaconus septentrionalis
GCAGGCCAGAGTCTGGTGTGCGGAGGCCGAGAACACGCGGCAGCAGCCACAACACCAGCGAAACCCGAGGAGAACTCCTCCAAGAGCAGCGCAGCAGGGGAACCACTTTGTACTTCTCTTCTTTCTTTCTTTCTTTTTTCTATTTTTTGAGAACCACCAATCAATCTGTCATACTAAAGGCCCTGTGCTATTGCCATTTTCAGATCACTGTTTTTATTGGGCTTGAATGACGCAATCTTGCTCGATTCTTTACAAAAGAAAAACTGTTTATATTTCCAGGGAACAGCATAGTTAGCCCTCTGTTTGTAGCCATGTGCCAAAACACTATTACCTCCCTGCTGTTAGGAAGGGGATTAAAAAAAAACAGGCAGTCTAAGGGGGCGGGGCCGACACCTGACTGGAGGTGCCACACTCCCGAGAGCAGCAGCATCTGCCCTTGTGACCTCACAAAGGGGTTGGCTGAGTAAGTTAGTAGAAAGTTAATAAAGTGCTGATTCCATCAATCGTGTGTCTCTGCTCTCTTTACACGCCTCGGAATTAATGATACGCAGACCAGAGTGGAAACAAAGGCAGGATCTAATTACACATCCAGCCATAAACTTGCTTGTCTGTCACCATTTTCTAACACTGAAGCCTCCAGTGATTAACAACATTAATAGCATCATTGTTGCGCAACACATATCATATCTCATCCTTCCTGATATTTATTCCTGCCAGCAGCTGTCTTCTCCTTCTTCTTCTCCTCCTCCTCCTTCTTCTTCTTCCTTTTCTTCTTCTTCTTCTTTGAAGCGTGTGTGGTTTTATTTGTTCCTGCATCATCTTCCCCGCGCCCCCCCACACTAATAACAAACACATTCCTGCTGCGCTGACAGTGTGTAAAACAGGCGCCGGGCCTCCGTCGACTCTGCCGCCTGATGGAGCAGCTGGAAGCTGCAGCGGCCGGCTAACGGCGGTGTTCGGTCACAGCTTATCTGAGGGTGATGAGTAAATGTGTGCGCACGTTCTGACCCGCGCTCTTAATCTGTGCCGTCTCATCTCCGCCGCTGATGTAATGGAGGCCCAACACTTCCTCCCGGGCATTAACTGAATTACTAGCGCGGCCGTTAGCGAAGAGGGGAGACTGGAAATGCGATGTTTGATAAGAGCCACCACTGTCTGGACAATGAGGTTTTTTTTTTTAAATTTATTCTTGGTTCAGTATTATTAAAGGTTGGCTGGCAATTTCCTCACAGGGGCCTAATAAAGGTTTATTCTATTTTATTCTACTCAATTCTATTCTATTAGGTTGTGATTTTCTATATACACATATAGAGAATATGCCAGTGCAGATGATTATGGATGATAAACTAAGCCTCCCTAGTAGTTTAACTAAAGTGGTTGCACCCACAATGCACCTGGAAATGCCCCTCCATCATCAAGCAGCGTTCCTGATTTTCAATGTCAGGGTTTTTAATGTCAGTTGGTGAATTTCCAGTTGAAACGGTTGAAACTAAACACATTGACTCCCATCCCGCAGCACAAACACACGCACACGCACACACACACCCTTTCGCTCCACTGGCTGATCTCTGTGTGGCCCTGCAATAAACTCACAGGATAACAGGTGAAAACCATCCATCGATTTCCCCCCCATCAAGTTGAACAATATCTACCAGTCTGAGTGGAGGATGTTTCCTGGGCGGATTTTCTCTGCTCTGACTGCGGGAGGGAGATGGAGTGAAGCTTCACCTCCCCTCCTCACTTTTATCTACCTCCACTCTCTCTCTCTCTCTCTCTCCCCCCGCTCCCACTATCTGGCATTTGAATGTATCTATAGTCATGCTAATAGTGGTTGGAATTCAAAATAATTTCTCCTTTGTCCCGCCCTGTCACTCAGCGCTGACAGAGCGACGGTATCTCTCCGCTCTCTCCAGCCGTCCTCTGCTCACTGACAGACTGTGTATCCCTCTGTCTCTCTCTCTCTCTCTCTCTCTCTCTCTCTCTCTCTCTCTCTCCTCCCTGCCGCCGTGCGTCAGACTGAGGGAGGTGAGCGGCGGGCGGGCGGATGGGGGGGAAGTTGCTGACAGGGCGTGTGGAAAAGAGGAGGAAGAGCATGCGTTTTACATTATGGCCGCCTCCAACCTTTTCTATTCGTGCTGCTTGACCTTTCCGTAAGTAGGTAATAGAGAGGAGAACGTCCTTTACTATAAAGGCTGGATGTTAAGTCATGCCTGGCTCTGACCCCCGGA
Source organism: Thamnaconus septentrionalis (assembly GCA_009823395.1). NCBI lineage: Eukaryota > Metazoa > Chordata > Actinopteri > Tetraodontiformes > Monacanthidae > Thamnaconus > Thamnaconus septentrionalis. Next base: position 20,309,268 of record CM020504.1, read on the forward strand.
GAGTGGTCAGAGCACCTGGTGTCGGACCCGGCACTGCCTGGGGTGAGAGTGGAGGCAGTGGGGGAGGCGGCGGGAGGAGCAGGAGGAGGAGGAAGAGGAGGAAGAGGTGAATGGAGGCAGTGTGTGCAGGAGCCAGGGTGGCTGAGGGTGAGGGGCATATGGTGGACGGATATTACAGAGGGGGGTAGTCATATTAGTGTGTGTGTGTGTGTGTGTGTGTGTGTGTGCAGGTGGCGCTATGGGATGGGATGGGAGGGGGAACAATATTGGTGTGCCACCGCGGGTCACTGTAGAGAAAACATAAAACATAATCATCCATTAAAATGCAGCTTCACACCCTCCATCACATCCACGGCGCAGCTAGCTGCTGCCATAAATGCTACTGCGTACGTGTGTGTGTGTGTGTGTGTGTGTGAGCGTGGCCACACACTCAGCTGGGATGGATGGTGGTCTATAAAGCTGGGGGGTTGGGGGTCAGCGGCGGAGGCGTGTGTGTGTGTGTGTGTGTGTGTGTGTGTAGTTTTTTTGTCGTCAGAGGAAGGAGGTTTAATGGTTTGGGCTGCAGCAGCCTCGGACCAGAATCATGTTTGATTTATATCAAATCGGCACCGTTTTGATAGATGAGACGTGACGTTAAATTAGGCCGTAATGTTTGCAAAGCAGTCTGCGGCCGTGATGTTACACATTCTGGCCACTTTGTGTCCGGTGGGGACCCACATCAAAATATGACTTCATGCTTGTTAAAGCTCGATGGTTATGCCAAAACTTGCAAAATTCCATAAAACCTGTGTGTGTGTCTCCAGAAAGCAGTATCATGATTTATTAGCCCTCTGTTTTTTCTTAACCAGGACAACTTGTGCCGGCACATTCTTTCTAACAAGCAGAGCAGAGCAGAAGACCTAAAGGAAGGACTTTATTCAGTTCTGAGAGACTGGCTGTTTGAAAACGTCGGTGAATTTTGCACATTATGGGACTTTCAGAACTAAAGAAGTACATCATAAAGAAATGAAGTGCTATAAATAGATTAGAAGAACTTTTTAGGATTAGAAAAACAAACGTTTGATCTTTGCTGAGTGGGAGAAGCTTCAGCCGTCAGAGTTACAACCGTACACGTTTATGTAAATTTGCTTTTTTTTTTAACCTCAAGTAAACTGAAAGTTATAATTTAAACAAAAATATCTTCTCATTGTGAGCCCGCTGCTAGTCTTTGTGGTGCTGGTTGACCTGGATTTCACTGGTTTAAGCTGTCGGCATCTGAAAGCGGCCGCCTTGACAGCGTCACAAACTTCACGCTCGCCAAACAAACAAGCGTGGGGACACGAGGACGCTCTGGCTGCGGCTCCGTCACACTGTAAATCTGCTCTGATGACGAGAGGCGTTCTGTGGGTAACCAGCTCCAGTCCTGCGGCGGAGCCCAGAGGCTGGCAGCAACTTTACATGTTTGTCATCCCCAAACTATTCATCCTCCACTTTAGCCAAGAACACACAACCAAACAATAGACGCGGCCCGCTAACAATGTACCATTATCCCGAGCGTCGGAGGAGGGGTGTGGAAACTGGGCGCGGAGGGAGTGGGGGTGGGGGGGGGGGCAAAAAAATTGAAAGGAAAAGAGAATAAAGGCAGCGAGATAAGAGGGAGGACTGCAGAGAGACCAAACTGTTATTTAAACCAGGCGGCCATGGGGAAAAAAAACAACAACAACAACAACAAAAAAACATCACAATAAATAACTCGGCTGTTTAGTCTCCACCTCAGACGCTGGAGGAGCAGGCGGAGCGCAGCACGCGCCGGAGTAGGGAGGGAGGTGAGGGAATTAAAGACATCGAAGAGAGGGAGGGAGGAGCGAGGGAGGAGTGGAGTGGTGGGGGAAAGAGGGAGGGAGGGGATGGAGAAGGAGATAAAACACATTACAAGATCGCTGTGTGTGCGTATGTGTGTGTGCCTGTGTGTGTGTGTGAGCGTGTGTGTGCGTGCGTGTTATCAGACTCCAAAGAGAATCCAGGATCCTCTTGCTCTCTCAACCCTGGTGACTAATGAAAGGAGCCGCTTTGCAGTCAAGTAGCAGGACACACACACACACACACAAACGCAACCGCATAACCCTCACATTGCATCTGCACACAGTCAGGCTCAGACTCACACACACCCTCACATACCCACACACACAAACACAAACGCACACACGCGTGCATGTGGAGGCATGCACACCAAAGGCTTTGGCTGGTGGAAGCATCCTGGCTGCCTTCTGGCTGAGCCAGAAACCCTCCCTGGGCTGGTGATGCTGAGGAGGAGCAGCGGCCGCCCTCAGCACCAACACAGCTCCTCCAGAGGCCGGCTGGTGTGATTTTTGTTTTGTAACAGTGGCAGCAATGTAACAATATGGAAGCGTGGCTCTTTAGGAAGCAGGTCTTCTGGGTGAGAAGTGTCGTTTCTCCAGCGGAAGGAAGCGGAAACTGCAGCCGCCGCCTTCCTTTCACCAACTTTGGTGGCAGTTATTATTATTATTTTTTTTCAGAAACGTGCAAACAAAGAAAGACATTTTCAAACGCGCGAGCGCGCACACACACACCACACACACAGACACTCACGGCCCCATTTCCGTGTCTTCAGCAGAATGAGCGGCGCAGCGAGGGGAACCTTTTAACGGCAGGCAGCGCCGCCTCGCCAGCCAGCCAGCCAGCCAGCCAGCCAGCCAGCCAGGACCCGTTGATGAGAGGAAAATAGTGCTAATGCAGCAAGGAAGCTGTTCTTTCCCAATTAAGCCAATAAAACACATGCTGTCCTCCTCCTCTAACTGCCTAATAAGCCATAAACACAGCTGAACATTTATAATTTGGTCCACTCCATAAAAAAAAAGTAAGTAATAATATAAAGCGCCTGGCCGTGTAGTGGAGGGGCAAAGGCGACAGAGAGCGAAGGCCGCGGGGAGACGTCGAAATATTTAGCAGCTTGCTAAGCGTGGGGGTGGATGGGGGGATGGTGTGAGGAGGACCAAGAGGATGAAGAGGAGGAGGAGGAGGAGGAGGAGGGCAGCAACCCCAGCAACGACTCTATCTGCCGCCCCTCCTCCCACTTCTTCTGAGTCTGAAAGAGGCTGAGGATGATGAAATCCCTGTAGAGACGAGACCTGCACCTTTAAACACACACACATGCACGCACGCACACACACACGCACACAAACCTTTACACTGGCAAATGACAAAGGGATGCAAAGCTGCACACCTGCAGCTGAGGACGCATGTTGAATCTCCATCTGATTCGGCAGTCGGGTCAAAGGTCAAGAGCTGGGGGGTTTGGGGTTGGGGAGGATTTGATATGGTTATTGGGTCAAAATCCCACCGTGCAACATCCGCAATACTTCACACCGAGCACAAATGATGACGATGGCTTTCATACGGAAACATCAATCAGGAGGAAGAGCATCAGCAGGCAGCACAACACTGTGTGTGTGTGTGTGTGTGTGTGTGTGTGTGTGTAAGGACAGCCAGACAGTCCAGGGTGGTGTTGCGTCCTGCTCGGCTGGGACGCTCTGCTGCCGTGTGAGAGGAGCTGTAAACTCAGCGTGGGCTCTCTGTAAAACACACACGCTGGCAGCTCACCCAGCGAGCACTCGTGTTGTTGTACATCGCAATCGTTCGAAGGTATTTCAGAGAGCGCCGTTCTGTAAAAATGTTTTTGTTTTTTTTTTGTCTTGACTGGCCAAAACTTTATGATGCGCCTTAATGACTTTATTAAGTTTTGCAAATAACTTTTCCATTGCATTCCCAGCTAGGTGACGTAATGGAAGCCGAGAGGATAATTTTTATTATTTTGCACAAATAAACTTAATTATTCCTTGTTTTAATTTTCCATTGGGCTAAACGTTGCCATCCACGTGGACGGCTACAAAATATCAGCCTTGGTGATTCTGGGCCCCTTTAAAAATGTTTTATTTGTTCTCATTTTTTGCAAACAAAAAAAACAGGAAAAAAAAAACAGGCTGGGGAAACACTGCACACGGGGGAGTCAGTAGTGCTGGAGAGAGCACCAGTCCACCGATACTGTACTCAAACACACACACACACACACACACACACACACAGAGTCACTTAGGAGTGGACTGTGGTGGAATGTCAAGCCCTGCCTGTGTGTGTGTGTGTGTGTGTGTGTGTGTGTGTGTGTGCTATTGTCAGACGGAGATTGATACCGCCTCTCTATACTGACAGACAATTGTCGAGGCTTCCTGAACTAATTATAAAAAGCAACAACAGTGAGTCTCTGAAGCCCTGTCTGTCTGTCTGTCTGTCTGTCTGTCTGTCTGTCTGTCTGCCTGCCTGCCTGCCTGCCTGCCTGCCTGCCTGCCTGCCTGCCTGCCTGCCTGCCAGCCAGCCTGTCTGTCTGGTCAGAAAACATAAAGCCTATATAACTGCGATGTTGTCTATTTTCAGCTGGCTCGCGACTCACAACTCTGAGAACGTGGCTGTGAAAGTCAAAAAAAGACAAGAAACGCAGCCTGGAAACACTAATTTGATGCAGGAAATTTTGCTGCGCTTGGAAACAGTAAAAAAACAAAAAAACAAAACAAAACATAAAGGTAGGGGGGCGGAGAGTGGGGTGAGAGGCCGGACAATTAAGAGGTAATCCATCTAAAAGCGCCTCTTATTGTCTGAGCGTGTTGAAAGTCAGGAAATGTAATGTTGCGTTGAAGCCGAGAATACGGCCACATGAAAGGCGAAAGATATAAATCAAGTGGGTAAGAATGGGCCTCTCGCCACCCCTGTGTGTGTGTGTGTGTGTGTGTGCGCGTTACAGCAACATGAATAGTCTCCTGTGCGCAGGAAGTGGCAGAAATCCACTTCCTGCTGGAATGGAAAACTCATCGGTGGTGTGAGCTGCCCAGGGTGTTACCACACACACAGACCAACACCCAGGCTATTTTAGTTTGTCATGTATTGTCACCTGAGACTGCAGCACGGTCCAAAGCTTTGTTCTTCACCCAGCGCTGCTTAGGGGGGCTTTTTCCTTGTGTGAGTGTGTGTGTGTGTGTGTGTGTGTGAGTGTGTGTCTTTCCATCGACCAATAACAGCAGTCCAGTTATTTAGCGCTATTCTGACTCGGTTCAGGTTCAAGACCTGTGGGACACGATGTCGCCCAGTTAAGCACATCACTGCTCTGTCTGTCTCTTCTGTGTTACGCTGCTTCCCATCCTGGGAAAAAAATAGTAAAAATACTTTCGGATTGCAATAATTAAACAGCAAAAACACGTGACCCGCGTCAAGTGAAAATGATGCGTTATGTTTGGACGGAGAAGGAGATGGAATATTTTTTTACAAATAATCTAAGATAAAAAATATGACAACCATTCTTGACAGCAAACAAACACAAACAAACAAAAGCAAACGTAATTCTCGTTAATCTTGCGGGACGAGATTTTACAAGAATTACAATTTATCCAGTCCACACCATTCAATGGAAACACCTGCAAATCACAATTGTACTTTGCCGAAATTTAGTTTAAAACTGTAATGGAAACGCAGCTACTCATTCACTCACACACGCGCACACAAACACCTCTAGTTGATAATCACTTACACTTTGATCTACAACCATCAGATTATCAGCAGAAGGTGTTAGAAACAGGAGCGCGAGCACAAACACACACAATGCCACCACTCCTGCCCGCGCACGAGCAACTCCGTGCGCACCGGGGTGGGTTGAACAAAGTGATCTCGCTGCAGCGCCGCATCTCCTGAGATTTAACCTCGGGCCCCTGGAGTGTGTTGCATAACAGCGGCAAACTTGACACATTAAACATAAGCCTTTATGCACGCACACACACACACACACACACACACACGCGCTGTTCGGCGGTGTTTGACTAGACAGCACAATCCAAACACAGGGAGTCCTCACGCCGACTTTACAAGGACTAATTAGCGGCTGGCACTGAGAGCAGACAGATGGTAAAGAGACGACGGGGTGGAAAACAGGCATACGAGGAGGGAGGGAAGGAAATACATACATATATATATGTGTGTGTGTGTGTGTGTGTGTTATCATTTGCACCAATTATTACTAACCAAAATCTAATCGGAATGAAGCTTCTGAAAGTTGATATTTAAAGGTCCAGATCTGGTTTTTAGACGGGGTCAAAGGTCGTGAACTTCTGCAAATCCACAACGGAAAGAAATGGCCAATGGCTGACTGACTGACTGACTGACCGAGTGACTGACTCCACCGCCTGGTGTGGCAAATGGCACGTCTTCATCTTCTTTATCTTCTTCTTCTTCGTCTCTGTTGGCCTGCTCCTCCCAGCCAATCATCGGCCTCCATCTCATCCCTCTCATCCCCAGCGCCGACTCTAGCGACGCTAACAGAGGGATTCTGCCGCGGCTGACAGAAGTATGAATCAGACTCGCGTCAGCCTGAACTTGCTCACCGCCTGTTAATGAATCCGCCTTGCGTGCTTTACAGTTAACTCAGGGCGAAAGCCTTAGATCACCGCCACAGACGGGCAGCTGAAAAATGAAAGATTATGGCATCAGAACCAAAATAAACAGGTTTTATTTTTAGAATCCTTCAAACTGAGCATCTCCTGGAGGTGACGTGGCCCCACCTGTCTACCGCTCTCCTCCCTCCACCCTCTCGGTTCTCCCCAACCCCCCTCGCCAGACCCGCCTCCGCCGCCCCGTCTCTCCCCTCTCATCACACCACTCTCATTAGCCCGTATAAATCTCCAGAACCAACCCAGTAATTTAACCCATTAGCATCTCCAGATATGCGGGTGGCACCTTAAATTACGACGTCGCTGGGATAGTGATGCATGTAGGCCCGCGGCTGGTGAATTTACAACGTCTCGTTACATATTCAGCCGGCATAAATCAAGCGCTCCCCGCTGACACGCGGCCTTATGGGCAGGCACGGGGCCGGGGGTGGAGGCAGCGGTCCCAGCCACGCCGCTTAGTTAATCATCTGGAAATAAGAAACATAACCTGGACCCCCCCCCCGCACACACACACACACACACACGCACACACACACACACACACACACACACACACACACACACACACACACACACACACACACACACACACACACACTCACACACACACACACACACACACACTTACTGGCTTAAACATTCACTATAATGCACATGTTTATATTCAACACTGTGCATGTGAAAGACAAAGATTCCACACATGAGCGCAAAAACATTAAAACAATACGTGTTTGGTGGCAGGAGGCTAGCGCTCACACACAAACACACACACACACACACACACACACACTTGAGCCTAAACGAGTGCTTCCGTGTGTTGATGGGCAGTACAAAGAGGCACACACACAGTCATTTTCAATGTGTTTGTGTGTGTGTGCGTGTGCGTGTGTTACGGCCTCCTCACCCCCAGCGCTGCGGCGGCGCTCGGCTCGGGCGGCGACAGCTCGTGACTGATGGCCGTAGTAAAAGCGCAGTAAACAGCGTGAGCGATTGCGCCTGTCGGCCGGGCCAATTGAGCGTGCGACATCAGCCGTGACACATCAGTGGAGAAGCGCCGCTGCGACGACAGCGTCGCCGCGCCGCCGCACGCCCGGCTATCTGTTGGCGCTCAACAGCCGCCACGCGTGTTTACGCAAAGGGAAGAAAAAAAGAAAAGAGAGGGGAAAAAAAGAAAAAGAAAACCCATCATCAGCGGAGGAGAGGATGAATGTGACTTTGGGCCGCAGCGAGAGGCTGAAATGACTCAGAAATTACCCAGAAGTCATTAGAGGACGCCATGTGTGTGTGTGTGTGTGTGTGTGTGTGTGTGTGTGTGCACATGCGCGTTATATTATTCTTATGAACACGGGTATGGATTGCACATTGAGAGGTCAAAGGTCAGAAGCTTCGGTCCCTGGAGAGGGGCAACAAACAGGGCTGTTCCCAGTAGGAGTCAGACTACGAGCATCATTAGAACACACACACACATGCACACACACAGACACACACACACACACACACACACACACACACACACGCCATTATAAGATGTGGCCTTCTAATGAGGTGGTCACCTTCTAAACCTCCCCAAAATGAATCCTCTCACACCCTGCAGCCTCCCGTGAGACCCGGCGCCTCGGTGGGATTCCATAATTAGGGGACACGGACGCAGGGAGGAGCAACATCTGAATGGAGAGCCGGGGGTCCGCAGCGAGGCCAGGGTTAATAAATCACCGCCGTCCCAGCCGCAATAACGGTGCGTCTCTGTCTGCAGCAGCCACCAATAAATGCCACATTAGAGGAATTTATCTATTTTGATCATCGCGGCGCTTTAAAGAGAAAAAACAAAGGGCAGCGATGAGTCCGTAAGGATGGATATCAAAGGTGTCTGGAGGAGCTGAAGGGAGAAGACGTGTGTGCGTCTGATGTCCTCAACACGCCGACAAAGTCCTTCAAAAGTGGAAGAAAAGTTGTTGGGAGCCACAGTGGGATCTCCTGCGACAGGCAAACACACGTGTGATGAGTCAGAAAATAAAACCGCTCATCTCATTGTTTCGGGTTTTCTGCACACAATCACCATTTATTCACAAAATAAAAAAAAGATCATTTTAAAAGTCATAGGAAACGATAATGTGTCAATTGTTAGTGAATGATTTTGTTGAGATTTGTTGAATGCACAGAGTGAGCACTGTTCAGTTTACCCTTCCCTTTAAGATTGGCATTACATTTTACAGTGTGTTTTGCGTTGCTGACATTTAATGGACTCGTACTACAAATTTCCAAATCTCTATGTGTCACTGCGGCCACCGGGGGAGCAGCTCTGCAGGACGAATGGTCACAAATAGGAAGGAAACAACACATTTAGCCCTCTGCTTACAGCCTGCAGCTGATAAAGTGTGCGGGGGGGGGGCTTAGCTTCCTGCTATGAATGAATAATGTGAATGTGCCCTTTGTGACATCACGCCCGACTGATTCCAAGAACTGTGTGTTTTAACGCAGACTTTCTGAACAGTAGAGGCAGCTGAAGAATGAAAGGATTCACTTTTCTCGTTTCAGACTCTGGTCGGCTAAATCTCACATAATATGGGACCTTTAGATTGTGATGGTGACATCAGCTCTGGTCTTCAGAAGTGCAAATATAAATGCCTTTACAGAATATTAGCCTCCATTGATTGATGCAAACAGCTGTTTACATGTAAACCAGCAGGTGAAATGTTCTGTCATTCAGCGCGAGTTGCAATCATTTCTTGGCTTTCGGGGCACTTTCCCATGAAAGCCGGCGTTATAAATAGTGCAGGAGGACCTCTCATCCTCCTGCCAACGCCACGGGTCGCCGAGGGGAGATGCAGATTTAAAGGAATTGTCTTTCATTGTAAATAAACAGCTCGGCGTTCGCGGCGCGAGTTGGACACTTGAGCTGGCAAACACCTACTCACCGCGACCCGAGTTCAAGTGTTCTCTATCGCTGCGCTGCGCCGCTCGGAGAAATATACAGAGGAGAAGGACGAGGCTGGGAGGAAGACGGAGGGAGAGAGAACAGCATTTAACCTCGTGGGGTCGCACCAGAAATCCTCTGCTAAATTCTCTCTGATCAATAAGTCCAAGAAATACACGCACCCACGCAGCGCCGGCACACACACACACACGCATGCACGCACACGGAGAAACCAACGGTTCAGTGGCTCAGCACTCCATCTACGCACACACGCACGCACACGTACACACACTCAACAATGGTGCGGTGGAAGAGCTGGCCTCAGCTGCGCTCTCCTCTCCAGCGCGGCGCTAACTGATGGCTAATCGATTAGCGCTCGGCGACCTCCGACCCCGCCAGCTTCCTGTCTGACAGATTACACCTCCGCAGTTCCACAGGGCCGCATTCTCTCCGTTTGCCTCCGTTGTTCTCTTGCCGGTCCCTGCGTGCAGCTTTTCTGCTGCTGCCTCGCTGAACAACGGGACGGAAATAACGGCAATGCGTCTCGAAAAAGAAATGGAAAGAAAACGGCGCCGCGGCTCCAACCAGCACGACACACATGTACGCGCTAAATACGTTGTCGTTCCATGTGTGTGTGTGTGTGTTGAGAGGTGAGTTGGAGGGGGGAGGATTGATGTTTTTGTCCATTGTGAGGGGCAGAGTGTTTGTTTGGGCTGATGTGTTACTGTGGCAACACAGACGGTGTGTAGATCAGTTTGGGAGTGGTGATGTTTTTTTTATGCGTGTGTGATGGCCAGTGTGTCTGTGTGTGTGTGTGTGTGTGTGTGTGTGTGTGTGTGTGTGTGTGTGTGTGTGTGTGTGTGAAACAATGCGTCTCTCCACAGGACACTGGCGCTCTCTTCCTGGCCTGCTCTGCATGGGAAACACTGGTCCAACACATACACATACACACACACACACACACACACACACACACACACACACACACACAAACACATGCACGGCCGCACACACACACACACACAAACACACATACAAAGAAATGCACTCACACAGATATTTATACCTGTGTCAGTTACAGTGACTTCACCAGCTTGCAGTGCAAACAAAGAGAAACAAGAGCTCAGTGTGGACCAGTGTCTCCCTTCCTCCCGGAGCCACACACACACACACACACACACACACACACACACACACACACACACACACACACACACACACACAGGGGTAGTGCTTGCAGACTCAGCCGGCCATAAGATCAGACAAGGTTAGCATTTTTAGTCCAACGCAGTGATTAATAATGAAATGATGCAAGGTTGGCACATTCACCTCCTCTCCTCCTCCTCCTCTACTCCTCCTTTTCTCTCTTCCATGCTTGACTCTACTGGGCTCTACTATCCTCTTCTCTCATCTGCTCTACTCTTCTCCACTCAGCTCTTCTCCTCCTCCTCAACACAATCTACCGCAGGTCTCCTTCTTTCCACACCTCGCCTTCTCTGAAATTCCTTCTCACAGTTGTACAAACTCTGGCAGAGTGAGTAAACACGCGGCTGCTCAGCCTCCCTGAACACCTTCGGGCCGCCAGCTCACTTTGTGGCGAGGGCCGAAAGAAAAAAAACAACAACAAAAAACCTCCCACTGCCCCGCGAGTCGTCTGTTAACGTGTTTGTGCAAGTGTGTTTCCTCGAGCACAGGGAGTTTCCAGATCGACTAAATTTGTTTGCTTTTTAATGATGCAGCTTAAGATATTCACACACACGCACGCACGCACGCACACACACACACACACATACACACACACAAGCTATCCGCACAGAGCAGCTCATTCACCACCGCTATTTGCTGGTGGTGTGTGTGTGTGTGTGTGTGTGTATGGTCAGAGAGATCAGTGTGCGTCGCTGCCCAGAGGCTTCTGACCACAGTCTCATCGCACACCAGGGGGTTGTCCACACACCATACACGTACACACACACACACACACACACACACACAGCCACAAGCCAGTTTCACTCCTTGACAGCAGACAGTGGCTGATGTCTTCCTGCCTAACAGCAGATTACATCAGTCCTCCGTGGCTCCATCAGTCAGCGGCTTCGCTTGATAAATCAGCCGAGTCATTGAAGACGGCAGTCGGCAGGTTACTCAGCCTGTCGGCTAATTAGCCAGCTGACTAATTGGAGGTGATTGATATGGATTCATTATAAAATCAGGTCTCGGGGCTGAATATTGCTCACGATTGGAACTGATTTTCGTTTTCTTCTCTCTGACAAAATATTCAGCTGCTGCTGTCTGCGGCTTCAAATGATTTCCGATACTCTGTCGGCTCTGTGATTCGCGGCTGTGCCACGGCCTTGTTACAGAATCGCTGCCTGGAAATGGGCAATACAAAAAGATTCTAGTGTGCCCAGGAGCTCCTTTAAATTGTTTCAGCGATATAGAAATATATGAAATAAATCTTGGGTCCTTTCATGTGTTGCAAACCCGCTGAACCTCTGCAAAGTGAAGGTGGTTGAGGACAGCAAGCAGCCTCTCAGCAACTGCGCAAGAGTGTCAGCAGTAACAGATGGTAAAAAAACCCCAATACAACCAGAATGTGTGTGTGTGTGTGTGTGTGTGTGTGTGTGTGTGTGTGTGTGAGGCCGTCGCGTCTGAGTTTGTAGCTTTTAGGGTAACATGATCCCAGCCTGCAGTAGGAAGAGGAGGATGAGGGAGGAGTAAGAAGAGGAAGGAGTGGAAAGACCCAAAGAGGAAAAGCCCCCCCCGCTTTTTTGATACACATCCGCATGGAGTCGGTCAAACGCACACAGTGAACAACAGCTCACGACTCAAATTCAGAGACAACGAATCCTCACTTGTAAAACATTTCTGCTGTGATAAGATATTCTAGATGTTATAGGATGATATGATATGATATGAAAATTTAAAAATAAACAAAACATTCTATGGCTTAAGAAAAAGCTAGAAAAAAAAACAAAACAGAAGAACGCCGCCCCTACCTGCTTCTATGTGTGTGTGTGTGTGTGTGTGTGTGTGTGCCCATTAAAAGGGTGCAGTTAAACTAAATCAGCAAGTTGTGCGAAGGCCGAGCCTCTAAATGCTGGGACAGGTGCAGACGCAGAGACTAAATGAGAGAAATGAATAAAACATACTCCCGTCTCTTCCTCTCTCTCTCTCTCACACACACACACACACACACACAAACACACACACACACACGCACTACCACAGTGAGAGAAGGGAAGGCTGACATTAAGTCTAGGAGATGATTCCCAGCAGTTCTCGTCTCTGAGCAGCTCGCTGACCTTTAGCACGGGTACTAATATTGCAAACTCAGACAGAAAGACGCAGAAACAGTCGTGCTTCAACCGTCTTGATTCTTCTGCGCAACAGAGCAATCCAAGGTTAAAATACGCACATTTTTAAAAGCGATAGAGGACTGAACCGGACTAATCGGAAAAAGATGAGAACCAGTTGTCTGTGCCAGCCTGCAGCTGCCACTGTGTTGCAGTGTAATTGGAATTTAACTGTAGATGCGACGCAAGAGCCAACGTTAGCCAGCAGCAGGCACCAGGGAAATCTACTGAGCCTGAGATATTTAGGAGCCTCTTCATTTGAGGTGTGTGATGATCCACAAGGATGAAGAGAAACTGAAGTACGGGAGGATGAGGAGAGGCTCTGGAACGATGGAGGACGGAGGAGGGGTGGGGGGTCAAGGGAGGAGAGAGAGTCCCGCGAGCTGCTTCAGAGGCTCTAGCCGTGTGTGAGTGTGTCAGACAGTGACAGTTGAGCGAACAGTGACATGCCAGGTTGGCACAGGAGATATTTTGGTAACTAGGACAAGAGATGGAGCGATGGAGGGAGGGAGGGAAGGAGGGAAGGAAGGGGGGAGGGAGAGGAAGACAAAGGCAGAGAAGATGAAGAGATCGTTTAGAAGATCCCCCTTCCACTCCTCACCTTCCACACCCGCCCCTCCTCCTCCTTCTCCTCCAGCTGATTGACAGCGCCCCCTCCCTCCTGCCCTCCCCCCCGCCCCCCGCTCTTTGATTGACAGGACTCCCCAGACTGGAGCTTTTTCTCCCCTCCTGCCTCAGTTTCCCTCCCTCCTCCCTGTAAATGCTCCCCTATCATCTCCACCTCCCTTGATCGCCTCTCCGTCCCTCTCCTCCTTTCTCTCCTCATCCTCATCCCTTCTTCAAGCGCCGACCCCTCTTAACCCTGCGGATTACACACACAAATAAACACACACGCGCACACACACACACACGCACACACAGGCGGGGAACCCCCTCCTTCAATCCCACAGGCTTATGTGGCCCCCTTTTTAGACTTTGCAAAGGATACACACTGGAAGAAATGTCTGCCCCGCAAGCACGCACACACACACACACCACACACACACACACACATTCTTAAAACCATCTTTTTCAAATCTTGACACTGATCTAATCCCTAAGTACACACTGCCTGAGACTATAACACCCTGCAAACACACACACACACACACACACACACACACACACAGCCTGAGCCCATTAAGCCAATCTTCAGAGTCTAAACAGGCGGCGAAGTGAGCAGTGAGGTAGGTAACCCCGCCGGGCCAGGGGAGAACCACAACAGAGGAGGAGGAGAAGAAGAGACGAGGAAGGAAAAGGAGGGGTGACGGGGTGAGAAGAGGGTGAGGAGGTGGGGAGAGCGAGCCTGTGAAAGAGCGAGAGAGAGAGAGAGAGAGAGAGAGAGAGAGAGAGAGAGAGAGAGAGCGCAACTAGGAGAGGAAGTGAGGGAGAGGAAAGAAAGGAAAAAGACAGTGTTGCGTTACTGAGAAAAGATGGCATAAGAGATGCAACAACCAACCCACACACACACACACACACACACACACACACACACACACACACACACACATGCAGAGAAGAGTTGATGCGGCCCTTTAGGAGTCAAGCAGGCGTGTGATAGGATAGCGTTGCATGTCGTTAACCTTACATTAACCCTGGGATGCAGCGGGACACTCGCTGTGCTACAACATGGATTAACTGGGCCACACACACACACGCACACACACACACACACACAGACTGACTGGTGTCATGAGCTAGTTGTCAGTCACACGCAGGCGAGCTGCACAGAATCATGGGCAGTTTAAGACGTTAATGTGAACTTTTTGTAAAGCGAGACGCCCAGAAGTTGTTTACATCAAAATTTCAGTTTTGTCTCCTTCCAGACTGTTGGAAGGTCTCACGAAGCATCAGTTTGAGCAAGGAGCTAAAACCTGCAGGATGCTTTAAACAGAGGGCTAAATATGCAGGGTTTTGTTATTTGCTCTGGGAAAAAAAAACTGAAGGTGTGAAACTGGCTGTGATCCAGGACAATTGTCACAGCCGTCAATATAATTAAGAAATAATAAAAAATAAACAACAGGTCGACGTAACAGACGGCCGTAGTGATACGTGATTTCGCTGAGACAGACAAAAATATATCTGTTTACAAGCCGTAAATCTCTCGCAGCTCTTATTTTGACATTTCCTCTTGGCCCCGAAGCAGAGATCCAGATGTTCCTCTGAACTGACGCTGAGGGTGTGTGTGTGTGTGTGTGTGTGTGTGTGTCGCTGAGGGGGTGCACAGGAAGTATCCCACGGTATCCACGGTAACCTTGACATTCCATCCTGACCGAGTTCCATGACATCTCCCACAATTCACTGCTCCTCTTGTCTGGCCATAAACTCCACACGCACGCCACGCACACACACACACACACACACACACACACACACACACACACACACACACACACACACACACACACACACACTCACTCACTTTTCACATGTGAACAAACACGCTCACGTATAAACACACATATATAAAACAGTCATGCATTTATAATTGTGTCACTTTGAGCCCCTGCATGATCTCTTCTTGCAGTGTAAGACACAAACACAAACACAAAAGCACACAAACACGGACACACACAAACACACAGATTCAGATCAGTTCAAGGAAACAAGAGATGGTAAAACTACTCGACTCTTTAACGCCTCATAACCAGAGAGACACATTTTGCTTTTATAACTCAAGAAATTTCACTTCATCCAACCCACAATTAACTCTGTAAGTAGGGTGTTTTCATGCATTGTGCCGCACTACCAAGTGTTGGTGGCACGACTGTAGAACACTGGCTGGGGTTCATTAGTCTGCCTAGTTTAGGGGCGCATGTCAGATGTGTGCACCGTGTTTTCACAACCGCTCGGAAAGCCTTCAGCTTCGCCCGTTTATCAAAAACCTCTTGAATATCTGCAACACACTGAGCCATACTTGTTGTTTCTGTTGTTGTTGCTGCTGTCGTTGTTGTTGTTGTATTCTGGTTCTCACTTTTTGGCAGAAAGAAAAATAAGGGAATTAAAAGAGAATTTTTTCAGTAGGGAAGCAGCTTCATGAAATTAATTTGGAACCTAGGAGCGACAGTTTTTAGATCCAAACACATTATCACAGCAGCACTGCGGACTGAGCCAGTTTGGACTTTTCATTCATGTTAAAAACAACTAACCCACAAAGGCTGCAAACTCTAATCATCCAAACTATGACATTTAACTCCAAAAGGAGGAAGAAAATGTTGCTCTGCGTGATACGTGCAAAATGAGTTTACGTTTCCACAATAAAAGCTTTTATATTTAATTTGGCTAATCTTATCTTTTGTGAGAACGACCGACTACTGCCTCCATAAAAATGTGCATAAATCCTAATATAATGCAGCGTGAGCCAGGATTTATTTCACCAAGGCTGCCTTCATCTGATTGTGTGCGGCGAGGCCGCCGAGAATCCGCCATCCATCCAACACACACACACACACACACACAGACTCTCACACCAGCGCACGAAGAGGAAGGTAACAAACGCTCTCACACAGGGTTAAAACAACCGCCGAGAAGAAATCAGATTAAAATGAGGTTGGATCTCATTTCAGTTTTTCTCTGTCACTTTTTTTCCCCTTCCCTCTTCCCTCGTGACCCATTTTTCTGCACTGCAGCGGCAGGAGGAGAGAAGGAGGAGGTGGAGAGGAAGGGAGCAGGGAGAACTTCAGTCCTCCCAAGCAAGCAAGCAAGAAAGAAAGAAGGAAAGAAAGAAAGGAATGGAAAAAAGAAAGAAAGAAATCACTCTGACAGGCAGCACCTTCAAAAGTGAGAGCGGCTGACAGCTCCAACACCTCAGTGTTTGCTCGTACATTACGCTGCGGAAATGGTAGAAGCTGCAGCAGCAGCAGCGCTCATGCCTCCAGTAGTGCAGAAGTGTGTTAATGCGTGAGTTTATCAGGTGGTGGAGGAGCAGCTGAAGGTGTGCACGTCCAGGTGTGTGTGAATTAAAGCAAATTCAGAGGGGGGGGGGGTAAAAACACAAAAAGCCTCGGTTTGCAGTTTCCATCTGAGAGGCAGCAGTTCAGCAGGAGTGACAGAACTTCAAACACACACATATAGAAACACAGACACCCTGCCAGTGTCTGCGTGTGTGTGTGTGAGAGAGAGAGAGAGAGAGAGAGAGAGAGAGAGAGAGAGAGAGAGAGAGAGAGAGAGAGAGAGAGAGAGAGAGAGAGAAGCGTACCTGTCGATGATGACGGGGTCTGATGGTGTCTCGTTTCGGTTCCCGCAGCTCTTCTTGTCACAGCAGCGACTAAAAGAAAGAAAGAGGAAGAAGAAAAGGGGTTACAATGCAGGCAGAGAGCGCCGCTCTTGTGATACAGTTGCAATGCCGACATCCCAGCGAGAGTGTTACACTCTCAGCAATTTAAAGGCCCCTGCGTTATACATGTGTGCGCACCTCGACGGATAAAACAGGACACAATCTTCATTTATCTTCCAACCAGCAACTCAGTGATCAGATGTATCAGATTTGATCACTGATTTTATTATTATTATAAATATATAATAATAATAAAATAGATCGAATTATATATATATATATATATGTACAGTATATACATATATATTTATATATGTATATATGTGTGTGTACATACATATTCATAGATATATCAATCAAAAAATGCTCCAGACAGCCAGACAGCAGCATGCTTAGCCCTTTGTTGACAGCCTCCTGCTAAAAGTGATGCTTTGTTGGACCTTCAATATGTTTGGAAGGAGACTGAAAAAAAGGGCAATCTCAGAGGGTGGATCCTACACTTGGCTGGGGTTGCTGTTACTGATGCATGGAGGGGTGGGTGTGTTTGTGACATCACAAAGGGCCAGCATCCAGAGCAAACACTTTCTGAATCGGAGAGCCAGCGAAAGAAGCAAAGGACAAACTCTTCTCGCTGACAGCATGGGAGACATAAAACAGCGGATGGGAGAATTTTGCAAGCACGCAGCCTATAAATGAATTGATTGACTCTCTTCCCAGAGCATTACACTGTTTTGTTTTTCTTTCTCCCACCACTGTGACAGCTTTTTGTTTGGATGAGGTGCGAACAGACGCGCTTTTTATCCGCCAGCAGGAGGTGGCCGTGTTCCAACCACAGTTTGCCAAGTTCAAGAGTTCCAAAAAGTTTTGGAGACTCTCCCTTGAAAAGAATTTCTGATTATATTCAATAAAAACAAAACAAACAACTGTCGATGTGCGGCGCAGAGTTAAGGTACGATAAAGCCAGTAAAGAGTCACAAAGTTTTGAGTGGGAAAAGTTTCCTGTAAACATCATTTAACTTCAACAAAGATGTCGCCATGACGCTTCACCGTCCAAACCACCAGGTTGGGGAGGCACAAACACTGTTATGATATCTGTTTCCACATTCACAGCCACTACAATGTCTATTGTACATTCTGCTGTAAACATATCTGGTTTGATTCTCCTCCAAAATTTCACAAACCTTTGTGGGCTTTAATTTCAGGCCATTTTAGTCATTTAGCCAAATTTTCTTGTAAACACAAACGGTTTGTGTCTGCCATAACAGCTTCAATAACGGCGGCTTTTTATGTTTAACATTCAGAGGGGAGGCAGGAGACAGCGCCGGATCAACGGTCGCAGGACATGTGTGCGGTGAAAAGTGCCGACTTTGGAGAAGATCCGACGCTGCTTTTTTCATCTGGGGCTGCAGATCTGTTTCATTCCGAGGGCAACACGGTGGCCTCGCAGCAGCACCGACGCAAAGAGACATAAAAAAAACCCCAAACAGATAAAAAGATTGAAAAGATGTGTAAATGTTACCACTAGTGGAGGGCGGCCAAGTTCATTGTGAGAGTGAGATCATGCCAATTGTTGGCGACGAGCCCACCAAAGCCTGTAATTCAGCCATTTCACAGAATCAGATTAGTCTCTCTCTACACACACACATACACACACACACACACACACACACACACACACACACACACACACACACCTTCCAGTAAACACTGGCTGTTCTCCATAAAGATCTCTAGCCGCTCTGATTGACACAGGAAGAATTGTATAGCAGAAAAAAATGAATAAAAATACTATTTCAGTGTACCCAGGTTGCTGGTTTAGTTTTGTTTGAACTTGCAGTTTTTCTTAAAGGCCCAGTGTGTAATTTTTCCACAGCACCTAAGGGAGGAATGGGCAAAGTTGTTGACTGGTGGGCCACATTGGGTTCTAAAATTTGATATGGGGACCTATAAATATGCATGAGGGATAGGCAGAAAACATATTGTTGATTGCATATATGTTCTTTAATGTCAATTGGAAATGAACAAAAGCAAAGTTAAAACAAAATATGTATCTTTGAAGCCCCACAGTATTTAGCTCTTTAATGAAATGACTCTTGAAACACGGAAACACTGGATTAAATATAGCTTTTTTTTTTACTTACTTCCTATTAATATAATTTCTTCAAGTTTGGGTGGCCGAATTAAATAGCTTAACGGGCCGCATATGGCCCCCAGGCCGTAGTTTGCCCATGCCATCTAAGGGCATGGAAGCATTTATTACCCATGTTTGTTTATGACGCATGGCGTTTATGCGCGTGGCCCTGCAGTCACGTTACTTACGTCTATTAAACAATAAATTGTGATCGGACCATCAGACTGAATGAACCGAGAAAAATCCCAGACCGACTGACTGACATTGCAGCAGCGCGCTGATAAAAGCTGACACAGGTCAACTTTCACTCACATCCTCCGCGTAAAGAGAGGGCGACAAAGCTTTTCCTGGGTGCATCCATTATGGATGGAGCCGCAAGCAGGAAGTAGAGCTCGGTGAGGGGGTGAGAGGGTGGAGGGGGGGGGGCGTAAACAAGAGGGCGGGGAGAAGAGGAAGGGGCGTCGTCTCAGGTTTCCCCTCAGTCACAGATGGCAGAGCGGGGAGAGAAAGAGAGAGGCAGACATGTTACACCTTACCCCCCTTCCCGCCCCCATCCACCAGTCCTGTCTGGTGACCCCACCCCACACACCCCCATCACTTCCTTTCTGCCGCTGACCCCCCCATTCCCAACCCCCTCCCATCAGAGAGCGGAGCAGAGGTGGATGATAGCAGGGCGGGGAGGGGGGGAATGGGGTGCAAAGGGGGTAAAAGAAAGGAGGGTTAATAAGCAGAATGGTTGAGGGTAAGACTGGGGTGGTGGTGGGGGGGTGGGGGGTTGCAGCAGAGTGAAGGATGTTATAAATGGAGGAGGAGGTGGGTGAGGAGGAAAAACGAGGGGCGGGATGGAGGGTAATGTAACACTTATTGCTCTGGATCCTGGTGATCTAATCATGTGCTCTGCCCCCTCCCCTCCATCTATCACACACACACACACACACACACACACACACACACACACACAAAGGCGTGCGCGCGTAGAGAAAGAGTCCACAATCTCAAAACAAGCGATAGCCCCAATAAAAATGAGTTCCAGATGCCATTTCAGGCCTGGTCTTGACACCACGGTGTTAGTAATAAATGTTCGCAATAGCGCTGACAGAACAAAAAAAAAACAGCGAGAAAAAAAATGTCAAGAGCAAGTTTTTATTTGATTATCAATGACCCGCTCACTTCGCCAATGAGGGACAGATGCAGCTTTCAACCTCTGACGCTTGTATTTCTGTTCGGGCTCCTGGAGAAAACCAACAACATTTTAAAGGGGCCTTGCCGAGGGCTCGCAGCGCTGCAGCCAGCAGTGATCCCCACTATCAGTCTGGTGATGACTGCCACACTGCAATGACTGATCACCTGATAATATTGGATAGAGTGGGAGAAGTGAGAGAACATCTCTGCTCAGGCTGGATGTTGAGTCTAACGTGGAATGAAATAATGTGAAAAATTTGAAAGAAAGATTTGTAATTTTTTTGTATTTTATTGCAAGGTCCATTTTGGAAGCACACCAGTGGTGTGTTTGCACCGGCGCTCCAGTCGGGTTGACAGGGCAGCGAGGGCTGCGAGCATATGGCTAATAGCACCGCTGTGACAATGAGCAACAGTGATTAATGTGCGGCTTGAGCTTTGTGTGTGTGTGTGTGTGTGTGTGTGTGTGTGTGTGTGTGTGTGTGTGTGTCTGTGTGTCTGTGTGTATGTACGCGTGTATGAGTGCGTGTGAGGCCCGTGCTGCAGAAATCAGCACGTAACAACACAAGGCAGCAGCCAAAACTTTGACCCGAGCCTCTGTGCACTTGCTGCCGAAGTCGTACCTTCTGCAGCTGGTATCCAAAATATTATGTTACACAACTCTGTGTGCACTCTTTATATTGCGCTAAACACTGCCTCCCCCTCTCCCCGCCATGATGAACAGTGGTAATTTACACCGAGACCTGCGACGGTAGCACGTTTTATTTACAACGTTCTTTCAATTATATTGGAATTTCAATTGGTGAGTGCCTGAGGATTATTCAGCGAGCTATGGAACGGAGTGTAAGTGCGTATTATTTCTATTCTGCTGCATGCGGACCAGCCCCAATTTATCCTGCAACACTTAAAGTTACTCTGCGACAAGGTCAGGGAATAAGAGCAACTTAATTCATGGGCTGGATTGGAATTTTTCAGAATCTGCGGCGTGCACAAGCAAGTATGCATATGCATACATCTTTTTTTCGCTCTGTGTGTGTGTGTGTGTGTGTGTGTGTGAGAGAGAGAGAGAGAGAGGGAGAGAGGGAGCGAAGGAGAGAGATGCCCTGCATATATTTTAAAGTCAGTTTGTGGAGGAAAGCCATTTGTTAGCCATGAAACAACAGGAGGGTTCAGATTGACTAATGAGTTTCTCTGTGTCCTAATTAACCAGGCGTCACAAGCACACGCACACAATGCATGCACACACACTTTTTTTTTACACTATAGGACAGGGTGGTTAAAATGCCTCTATAAGCCTCTATAAATAGAACTCTTTCCTCCCAGCCCAGTTATGAAGAAATTCATCTTTAGATTGTAATTAAAGCGACGACTCTGAGAGCTGAAACTCATCTTCCTCAACACATGTTGCCTGGTGTGTGTGTGTGTGTGTGTGTGTGTGTGTGCGTTCATATATGGGTGGTAATGATGCCAGCAAACCAGGAAACATGCTGGGCGGATGGGAGAGGCTCTCACCTGCACATGATCTCGTGTGTCAGCAGCACTCTGCACATCTCCGGGTTCTTGTCTTGGCCCTCGTAGATGATCGCCTGCAAGAGGGCAAAACAGGCATCAGTGAGTGGTGCATATGTTGTTGTTAAATGAGACAGCTGACCCCCCTGCCCCGCCCCGCCCCCGCCCCAGGCGCTCATGGCCTTCAGAAACAAGCTGAGGGCTAAAACGGCAACAGTGTCACTGGGCCAACGTGCTTTGCGCTAATGACCAGCCTTCTCCGAGCGAGACCCCTCTGCGTTTTCTGGATTGAAGCCCCCCTCTCTCTCTCTCTCTCCCTCTCCCCAATTTGTTTCATGGCCCCGGGCCCCTGTCAGTTCTAATTTTCCACGCTGCAGAAAGAAAAAAAAGAAAAGAAAAAGAAACACACAGCGGGAGATTTATCGACGTACGAATTTGGAGCCCCGAGGTCTCCTGGTGGTCCGACTCCGGGGGTTGTGCAACGCCCACTCAGCGCAGCCATCAGTTATGTAATGCAATGAAAATAATACAATCTCTATGCACAAAGTGCAACTTTGAGCGGCTCTGAGCTAAGGCTAAGCTAACGCGGCTGAGGGACGCGCAGGACGAGGGGGGCCAAAGGGATCTGAGCGGACCAGGAAGAGACTCCGTCTTTTCCAGAGAGCAAAATAAACACGCACGCTGACAAAACCTTTCAAGCGGCCGCAGCCAAAACAAAGACACTCCTGTTAACAGGCCGCTGACGCCGGTCCAACAGCCACAACAACATCTCAAACCGTTCCTTTAATCCCTCGCCGTCAACTTGCGCTATTTTTCTTCGATTATGGTTTTTTAAAGAGAAAAAAAAAGCCAATGCGAGTGTGGGAACAGCAGGGAGAGACAGCAGTTCTTTATGAGCCCTGCTTGTGTCTATGATTAGACCTGCTCATTGTGCCATGGGAACAGAGTGGGCCACTGGGCAACTTCCCCTCCACTTGTTTCCTCCGCTGCGGACTAAACACGCACCAGCGTCGTTGTGGCCTCTGGCATCACGTTTCCCACTCTCTCTCTCTCTCTCTCTCGCTCTCTCTCTCTCTCTCTCTCTCTCTCTCTCTCTCTCTCTCTCTCTCTCTCTCTCTCTCTCTCTCTCTCTCTCTCTCTCTGTCACTCTCTCCCTCTCTCTCTCTCTCTCTCTCTCTCTCTCACTCTCTCTCTCTCTTTTGTTCTTTCGCTCTCATAGACGCCCACAACCTTCGCACGTCTGATCTGCCCCCATGCATTTGTCTCCGGCAGCAGATCCAGGTCAGGTGTAACCGAGCGGCTCTGCTTGGCTGAAACACCTCGGAGCCGAGGTCGCACACATCATTGTGTTGACATTGTGTGAAGTCCAGCAGGTTGAGGAGAAGGTTTCTGTTGTCGTGGTTTGGCCCGAGAAGCTGCGATATCTGACCCGACATGGTTTTCTAAATCTGTTGGAATTAAATCAGCAGATATAAATCATATTTCACATCTGGCAAAGAGCTCACGGAAAACGTTTGGATTGAGGAGGCCAGTTGGAGAAAAAAAACTTGATTGCGATGACTGCCAGACAAACTTTCTACCTGTAACCTTTCAGGATTTGTTTTGTACGTTTTCTTCTTGGTGTGAATCAAAGTTTTTGCTCTTCTTTAAATGTAAAAAATGTTCCCAGTTGTTTCAATAGAAAGTCACGACTGCTGCGTGCCTTTAGTTCCTTCATTGACGATCAGCGCACAGCCGGCAGCTGCTCCCTCTCCTCCTTTGTCATTGTATTCTTCTGCGCTGCGCTGGTTGCGATCAACTTGCAGCAGCTACTTCCTGCTTTCATCGCCGATGGGTCACATAACGGCGTGACCAGCTGGCCTGGAGCTTTTCAACGCGGATGTGGCCAGATTTTTCAGACTTTAAATCTGGCTGCATGGCTTAGCGTCGCATTTTCTCACCTAAGCGCATCTTAGTAGAAGTGCGACGTTTGCTGGCGTCACATCTACAGGAGAGGTTGGACTTCTCCAGCTTTGATACACCCGTGGAATCAATTAGGAAGAACTGGAGAACAACATCCCATCTGCCGGCGACGCAGCTTTTGTACCGCTGCCGCCATCCCGGGCACCAGCCTCGTCTGGGCTCCTTCATCTACCTGTCACCCCAGCAGCTACTCTGCCTCTTTCATCTGTTCCTCCTCCTCCTCCTCCTCTTCCTCCTCAGTCTCTTCCCTCGCACGGCAGCTTTCCCCCCCGACGCCCTTTGAAGCTGCGTGACATGCGACCGTGTAAACAAGGCGCCGGTAAGCGGGGGAACACACTTCCTCCCCGCGTTGGAGGGAGGAGGCGTGGTGACAGGCTCTTTATTCGGCGGGACGGAGCCGTGACCATTCAGCGGCGGCGGCGGCGGCCTGTGTAGGTACAGAATTAGTCCGCCTTCGGAATGTGTCCAGCCAGCGACTGCTGATGACGTCACATACGGCAACTCGGCAACTCTCTTAGGACAAATGGTCGCGGTCGAACGAACGATGGTCAAACGGACAGATAAACAGATAAATTGATTATGGATGGATCGAGATAGATGTACTGATAGATATGTGTCATTAATGGAAACATTTTTAAGATAAATTTATACGGCAACTCGTCACATGCGGCAACTCTATGATAGGACAAACTACATTGCGGTGAACGAACGATAGGCAAACAGACAGATAAACAGAGAGATTGATGATGGATGGATGGATGGATAGAGATGGCTTTCAATACTGTTACATTACACTAATAAGTCATTAATGGAAACATTTTTAAAATAAATTTATACAGCAACTCTATTAGGACAAACTACATCGTGGTGAACGAACGACAGGCAAACTGCCCATTTTTTTGCTCTTACTAACACTCTCCAAACAACTCCCCTCACTCTCCACTGAATTCAAAGATTTAAAAATTTGTTCATCGCCACTTAGCCAATGACAGGTTGCCACGTCATCGGCAGTCGCCACCCCCCGGACACATTCCGAAGGCGGACTAATTCTGTACCTACACCGGCTGATCCTTTGTAGGAATAGAAAAAAATACAGTCAGGAGGACAACTCTGCTCTGCTCTGTAGCCTCAGATGTGTGTGTGTGTGTGTGTGTGTGTGTGTGTGTGTGTGTGTTGTATGCCTTTAAATACTGTGACCAACAAAGCCAACCACACAACTCTCTGCCTCTGACCACCTGTTAGTGCACTATTCCTCTTACCAGTGAGGATCTGTCACCACACGCACCAGCACACACACACACACACACACACACACACACACACACACACACACACACACACTTTATTGCTCCTTGTGCAGTTTTCTTTTGTTAACTGTTCTGCACTGTGCAGCACTTATTAGCTGCATCGTTTCCCGTTTGTTCATCCTCTATGCTAACTGACTCATTCACATGCATGCACGTACACACACACACACACACACACACACACACACACACACACACACACCAGTCCAGCACTCGAGCACACAGCAGTGGATGCCCACAGACCGCATCACACCTGCATGCATCAGCATCTTAAGGAAACAACACTTGTTCCTTTAAAAAATAACTACATTTGTTTCCCTCTTCCTTCTCCAGTGAAAACGCCTGTCCGTTAGTGGTTGTCACTGCACAAAGCTCGAGTTAAACAGCGTTATTAGGAAACAATGCTGGCTCCCTGAGGCCTCCCACACACTCACACACACACTAGGAAACACACACCCAGTGTGTGGCAGCAGCAGCAATGTGAAACTCCCGAGCCTGAAGCCACATTATGGCAGGTGCTCGGTGTTGTAGCAAGGCTCCTAATGGCACACACACATCGCACACACACACACGGCATAACACTATATGACAACCAGTCTTCATTCTGACTGTTTGCCTGACAAACAAGCACAAACACAGCTTGCCTCTCTACCTGCAGCTCGTAAAGGTGCGAACAAACACTAAACAGACCAAAAAGAAAGTGAGGGTGAGAGAGTTGTGATCAGCAAGTGCCCGACAGACCGACTCCCAGAGGTGCTGTTATATCTTTGCACTTCCTCCAGCGAGCGGCTGAGCAACGCCCGGTTCCCCAGCAGCCTCCTGGCCGCTCATCGCAGCCAGAGGAGCAGCGCAGGCGAAAATGCCTGGAGACATGCGCCGTCTGTGTGGGCGGATTGTTGGATGGGGGGGTTGGAAGGGGCGGGGGCGGCGGCAGTGAGGACACAACCAAGTGGAAACACCCACCCACGGGATCACACACACACACACACACACACACACACACGGATACATTCACATTCACATGCACAGAGACAGAGGAGCCTGTGTGAGCAAGTAGATGCGCACAGAGGAGGGCGGTGGATCAGTGGGCAGCTCATTGTCAGAGAGGTAACCAGAGAGGTGACAGACAACTGTGTGTGTGTGTGTGTGTGTGTGTGTGTGTGTGTGTGTGTGTGTGTGTGTGTGTGTGTGTGTGTGTGTGTGTGTGTGTGTAGTCACCTGTTTAGTCATGGAGTCTATGAGGCGAACATAGAAGTCCTGCTCTGTTCTGATTCCTGTTTTTTGGGGGCAGAAGAGATTTTCTTTTAAGTGATTTGGAAAATGCCACATCGGAAAATTGTCCGGGAAAATGTTAGTGTTTCCGTCAATCTTCCTTACAACAGCTGAGACATTAAGGTAAAAATCCCACTTTTAATTTCAAATGGCGAAAGAAAATACAGCTGTAATTTATTTTGATTTGTATGATTTGTATAACATGCATTTTTTTTATTCAAATTATTGCCAGTAGATCACTTTGAATGTGACACACTGGGCTTTTCCATAATGGGGAAAAAGTATGACTTCCACCTTTTTTAGAAAGCAAAACATACATGTATTATTATTTATTTTTTTTAAAGGAAAAAAAAAGAGATACGCAGATACAGTGCGCCAATAATATTCTTATCCCCCCCAATCATCTCCTCTCAAAAAGCAATCTCTTAGGGCCTCACTGGGAATGTGGAAAAATTGTTCTAATAACTGACAGAGTTGGTGAAGAGAGGAAGGAAAGAAATCTGCTGAGCTGGAAATCTACTCTGCAATCACACATCGGTTGTCTTTACAGTTTGAAGAAAGGACTGCAACAGCTTGACTGATCACACAACCAGAAAAGACCCACTGCCCTTAACAGCAGCGGGTTAAATGTTACATTTTCATAAAGATGCAGATTGAAAAAAAAAAAACAAAAAACAATCTAATTCTAGATGTAAACGACCCAAATTTCTGTGATCACACTGTGCAAAATGTCACTGATAATGCTCCTGTTGTGTTACGTCGTTGTGTTGTTGAATACAGCCAACATGCAGCCTGGACAAACTAATTCAAGGCTGCTGATGGAGCCGTGCATCCTGGGAGCAGCAACACACATTTCTCCAGAAAATGGTGAAATCATAAACACACTGTGGTGGCCTGACGGGCCTCCTGAATCACATTTCAACCATCACATATTAAATATCAGGGAAAATGTCACTCACTTCTACTTCCTGTGTGTTATTATCATTACAAACATTATTATTATTATTATTATTATTATTATTATTATTATTATTATTATTATTATTATTATTATTATTATTATTATTTGGCTGCATCAGGGGAACTGACAGACACTTCACTACAAGTCAATCGATTGTGAATACATGAATGTTTGGATCTCACCGTTGCTGTAAAGCAGCTGCAGCCGGTAATGAATCCCGTTATTGGTCTTTTCTCCGCTGGTCTCCTTAACGCACACACGCGCACACGCACACACACACAACACACACACGCACACTTGTTTAAATGATGCATTTGTAGGCCTGCATAGTTTTATCGCCAAAACTTATTGAAATCTTCACATCAACTCGTGATTCATTTCATGCACAGAAACGCGGGATAGTTAATCTTAGTCCGAGTTTTATTTTTTAATTTTTATTCATTTCTCATTGACGCCATATGTAGGTTACAGAGGGCAAAATAAATCCCAACAATTTATTTTCTGATTCGTCATCATTGATGAGCCGCCCCGCCACCAGTAAAAACAAACACATTAAAAATGTATATATCCATTTCTTTTTAAACACCCTGTCTTTTACATAAATAAAAAAACAGGGTGTGGTGATTCCGACGCTCCTTGGACGCCGCAAATTAAAACAATTTTCATTAAAATAATTCGAACGGGTTTTTTTTGGTCTGATATACAAACAGATCGAAAAAATATTTTAGGTCAATAATAATGATTAATGATAAAAAATAAATAATGAAACATCAATAATAAAAACAACAACGATAATAATAAGCACATCCATTTTAATTTATAGGCCTTACTTGAATTAATGACTAATAATAATATGGTAAGTTCAGACCTCATCATTTTTTTAATTTTTTTTTAACACAACATTATATTGATGATAATAACAAATAATGCCGCGACCCAGTATGATTTTTGTGCTCCCCACCTTCTCCTTCTCGATAAAGTCCACGAAGTTGGTCCTCTCGATCTCCACCGGCTGACCCTGGCGGTCGTACAGAGCCAGGACGAAGTGGAAGAAGTTGGACTTGCGCAGGTTGGAAGGCGGCTGCTTCTCGAAGTGAGCCCGGGCCAGACCCACGCCGCTGCGGAAACAGAAGCGCGGAGGAGTCGGTGTTAGAAAGTCTTTATGAATTTCACAGGAATTTACAAAAAATGTTTTTAGAAGAAAGACGAATTAAATTAGATATGAGGATAAATGTGCGCTACAGAGACTTGATTTCGCACAAGACCAAATTATTTCATCAAGAACAGATCTGGACTTCTCAAAAAGGAAAAAAAAAAATTTGAATTTTTCCAGAAAAGTAATTGTTTTCATCCAAGAGGCTCACGTTGTGATCTGTTATCAGCGATATTTGCGTCCATCGTTCTTTCTGTGCATCAAGTATCATATTCCACACAACCATGATTTCCCCAAAGAGGTGTCAACGTCCTATTTTAAACTCCGTGTCTACTATCGTAACGCAGCAATGTGATTTCTTTTCTGACTTCCTGCACATTAAAACCCATCAAGACACAGACAGAAGGCGCGCACTGCGTGCGTAAAAATCTCAAGCACAAACACATGTTGCCTTTAACAGTTTAGTCCTCGACATTAAAAAATATCTGGCCGTCATTTAATGGTTTTGGGAATTGTTTTTCAAATTATCATGATTATTATTATTTTAATTTATCGATAGACTTCAAGCGATCTGTTGGGGTGCTTTCCTCCGTTTGCTTCTCTACAACATCGGCTCATCCTCGTATCCCGCACTGGGGAGGTCCCGCACACGATCCCGGGTGATGTCCACCATGTGTCACGGTGCGTTCGAGCACGGAGGAGGCTGATATACGCACGTTTCCATCCGAGCTGCGCTCACCTCTGTGCGGCCGTGTTTGCGTCCAGCACGCCGCCCCCCTGCATCCAACTTCGGACGGCGTTCATGCCTCCCAGCGGCTCCTCCTTCAGGCTGCTGCCGCTTCGGTGGATGCTCTCCTGGATCCCAAACATTAAAACACGCCGATGTAGATGCCGGCGCGTCCCGCTGTTCCTCGGCGCCTCTCTCCCGTCCTCGACCGTGCACTTGTTCTCCTTAAGATCCTTCGTTGAGGAACCGACCAGGCTGCGCGCTTCGCTGGAGAACCGGAGCCTTAATTGCGCGTGTTTGTGTTTGTAGATATTGTGCTCGGGGCTTGGCTAAAAGAAAAAAAAGAAAAAACCTACTGGATACCAAATCACATCAAGATCCAACAAAGAACGGTTAAGCAGATCGCACGTGTCCAGAAGGCTCCACGGAGGAGAAGCGGGGCAGAGCGCGCAGGAAAGCGTGGAAATCTTGGTGTTGTCTTGGAGATCCGCGGAGGAAGCTGACAGACAGAGGTGTGAAGCCCGAAAAAATGGGAGCAGATCAAGTGTCACTGGGATCAGATGTCATCATCAGCGGACACTTTTCTCTTCCTCTCCACTTTCACCTCCCCTGGCTGGAAGCTCCGTGACGCGCTGGCTGCTGCTGCTGCTGCTGCTGCTGCTGCTGTGTCCGGACGGAGCGGCGCTGCTTCCTGTGGATGAGTCCCGAAGCTCTCGCCACTCCGCTGCCTCTCCGAGGAGTAAAAAACTCTTAGTGACTCTTCCCAGAGGACTCACACGCTCGCTCTCTCTCTCTCTCTCTCTCTCTCTCTCTCTCTCTCTCTCTCTCTCTCTCTCTCCTGTGTGTCTGGGAACCAAACACGGGCTTCTCCCGCCCCAGGGAGAGAGGGCGAGAGAGCTAGAGGAGTCAGGATGGGAGGAGTGAGGAGGAGGAGGAGAGGGAGGAGTGACGCCCACAAACAAAGGAGCGAGTGGAGCCGCGGAGCTCCTCAGTGCGCTCCTGGATGGAGCACCGGGCTCCTGTCCCTGCACAGGACAGCTGTTGTCTGAAGACCGGGAGAACACATCCTGGAAATGAGCCTGGAAGGAGTTTCTGAGTGGAAGTGGCTAAAAACCCACGGTTAATGGTACAAACAATATTTCCAAACATATAAACTTTGACTATCATTTGGCCTGATCTCAGAGGTATAAAATTTAGTGTAATTTTTTATCGTCCTTGTTCAGGTGATAAATGCATTTTCCATTGCTCACATCTCCAAACGCGCCACAATTATTGTGAAGTAGCTATGGGGCATTACCAAACTGCAACTCCGACATCTTAGGGCAAACATCAGCACACATCCTTTTCGCATTAGATCCATTGAAGCCTTAAAAAATGCATTTAACTTAAAAAGAATAAGGATAAAACATCTGAGCCCGTATGTTCGGATCAGACCATCTGCCTGGTTTAAAAAAGAAAGAGTCATATTTCAAAGCCGGCGTTGCAGCAGCATCTTCATTGTCTCGCTTATTGCAGGCTGACGCAACCAAAACAAGTGACAATAACAATAATTAGCTCAAAATAACAATCAACATAATTGAGGATAATTGTGACCACATTCCCTATGCTTCTTCGTCCCCACCACCACCCCCACCCCTACAGTGCCATCTGTTATTTGGAGCCATTTATCACATTGCCGGGAGGCAGATTCAAGCAAATACAAATATTAATGGATTGTGATGTGAACCCCTTTGGATTAAAAAAAAAAAGCCTGGGCCCATATCGATCGGCAGAGGTGCAAAAGGTCAACAACTTTTGTATTATTCAGTTCAGCTTTGGAGATGATTGGCAAGGTTAACTGGGGCCTCTACCGGCCTCTAATTCCCTGAGGTTATTGAAAAAACACTCTCGACCTTGATTATGGAGAATAAGAATCTTTTATGTCCCCGCTTCCTGCTCGGATGAAGAGAGTTCAGGATCAGCCCAGTGCAGGGTCTCGAAGTGTCTGGAGGAGGAGAGTCAGTGTGGATGAAGGAGTGTTGGAGGAGTTCTGGATTGACCAGAGAAGAAGACAGATTATTTATAATTTGGAGATAGGACGCAGCCTCTTCAACTTTAACGCCTTGCTTGACAAACTTGGAGCTTAAAATTGAACAGGTGAGTCTCCTGGAAAATTAAATGCCATGATTAAATTGATAAAATTTTATCCAAAACATATTGTTTGCACAATATCAAAAATGAGGTTTGATCCAACTGATTTATGTAGTAGATTCATAATTAAGATACACATTCACATATGAAATGCTATGAACATTGAAAAAAAAAAAGAAGTAATATTCAACATCTGTTGATATTCATATATTGGCATCTTTTACACATTGCAACAACCAAAATTAGGCCCCTTTGTGACATGGATTCAAAGTACTGGAATCTTTGTTCCGACATTTTGCTGATGTTTGGAGTTTGAAAGTAGCCAGCAGAAGGTACAGTGTGTACAACAGTACACAGGTAGTGACCCAAGAAAAACGACCCCCAACGACATGACAACCCCAGCAGAAGCAGCATAAACCGCTGGAGTAAAGCCATCTTTATTTAAACAGCACATTTAAAAACAACCCCCGTCGACCAAAGTGCTTCTGCAGGATAATTTCACAGAATAAAAGGTAGGAGGGAGCCATGAGTTCATGTTGTTTCTGCCCATCTCTGACCTTGACATCAGGAAATCGTGACTCGTCAGCCCAGGAAGACCCCCAATTTTTGGGGGGACATTTTCACTTTAGTCGTCAGCTTCCGGTTCGGCCGTCTACATATAGTATTAGCCAAGTTGAAATATGTTGCTCAACATGTAAGTACCTAGTTAGTCAGCAACTAGTATTAACTTACTGTCAGCTGTCCGACAACAACCACGCCAGGTTCAAAGACGTCTAAATCTGCTGCTGCGTGATTAGCTAATTGAACATCAACGTCGTCGAACTGGTGTCCCTAATAAAGTGGCAAACTGCATTTAAATCACTGCTTGCATTACTAACTAACATTAAGTTCGTAACAACGATACAGAGGGCAGAAGAACAAAAGTCGTAGTAGTCAAGCATGTCAGGACTCTCCCTACCTGCGCGCGGAAGAAGAGTCATCCTGTCTCCCGTCGTCGTTTTCCTCGTCCTCGTCAGCGCCTGCAGTCGAAACGGAGGAAAACACCACCACCGTGTGTTCAGCTCGACCAATTACACCGGTCTGCTTTTTGGACATAATATAGGAATTTGCAGTTACCGGACAAGGATCTACCATGAGAAAAAAACGTATGCATTTCCTTGAACGTACCGTGTTTAAATTGTGGTAAAAATAGAGATTTATTTAACATTTACGTAATTTACAGGCTCTTTATTACAAGCATTTTAGAACTTTAGTTTCCACCTGACTCTTTCACAGCAGCCACAATATATCATTCCTCCCCCCCGTCTCGCCCCCCCCCCAAAAAAACCCTCTATATTTAGCGTTGTATTTTGAGCCTCCTGCAACTACACTCAGGTGTTTAACTTCCAGGGGAAACTCGTTCTTGTTTGACTTTCTGCAGGTTTGGTAGACAGAACACACGTACTAACAAAACATAGTGGGTTTTGAGATGGTCTCAAGCGTCAGAGCGTACACTTTGTGGAGAGAGGGGGATCCATTAACTAATGTACAACTACTGATTTATACTATACGAGTACCACTTCAAACATACACACATACATTGAAGACAAAATATGAGAGTCCAGAGTTGATGGCTCATTTTATTTGACATTCAACTTCTGTAAAATACCAAGGCAATGCCAGGTTTTCAAAACGAACCATGGGGCATGTAACAGAATATAGCTGGCATTCAGTCAGGTTTTCACAGAGCAAACCCTCAGTGTGTGTGTGTGTGTGTGTGTGTGTGTGTGTGTGTGTGTGTGTGTGTGTGTGTGTGTGTGTGTGTGTGTGTGTGTGTGTGTGTGTGTGTGTGAAACCTAGACAAAAAAGCAACAAGAATAAGAACTGAAATGATTCCCAATTAGGACCTCCTGATTATGCACTAATGGAGGTTAGTCAGAGGCAACAGTATGTGACGGCAAAGCTGTGACCTTTTTCACATTTGTCTCTACCCAAAAACATGCATTATGGGAAAAAAAAAGATGGGTCAAGCATCATGTGTCCAATTTTGTATAATTTCCTAGTTCAGTTAGATTTTTTTTAAGTCAATACTTGTTTTACATGACTCTGATCAATTGTGTGCAAAGAACATATAAAGCTGACATCAGCACAGCTTGATCAGATTTTCTGACGGCTCAATAGGAAAAGATTAAGAAAACAATTGATTCTACCAAAGCATTGTTGGATTGCATCATATGAAGCCACACTAAGACTCCACATGTACAGAGCAGCTTTGGAGAATCTCTCCTGGAGGAGCAGCAGTCATGAAGTCATACACTCATTTGGCACATCTGTTCAGAAATCTAACCCAAACAGTCTCTGGTGCATCTTGGTTTACATGTGCTTGATGACACAGCTGCAGTAGGAAAATTAATTTGCTGTTTTTCAAGACGGAAGAATGAAAAAAAAAAAAAAAAACTCCAATTTTCTAGTGATGCGAGGTTACGAAAGCGAGCTGTGATCTCTGGGTGTTTCTAAAATATTTGATATTCAACCATCCCAGGCAGCATGAAAAACATCACAGTTGGAGACAGATGGCAACAGCTGCATCTTCGCCAACACAGACCATAAACTCATCAAACGCATCTGGAATGAACATCTGACACACTAAACCTGCCGGTGATTCATCATTTAATACGGCGATGCCCGCTCACATACAGCTGCCAATGACAGTTGTCACCTTGCCGAGCGAACGGGCGTCTCATCCGGCAGCTGATCTCTGCCAGACGGTGCCCAAACGCTCTGCCACCAAAGACCCGGGTCAAAAAAAACACAGATTTTCTTAAGTGACCTTTTTGGAGTGCTTTGTTTGAATTAAACGTCTGAGGAATGGAGCCCATTGATGACACGAGAAGTCACTCCCCGTGTTCACATTTGAGAGAAACATGTGCAAAATACAAACTCTATATTTCATCTCTTAAAATTAAAAAACAAAACAAAAAAAAAAAAAAACTCAAAACTTGTTTTCCGGTGTTGGCTCGGTTTGATCCTACATTATTCATGTATTCATTCTCAGCCCCGAAGCCAACCCTTCCCCAATGCTATCAATTAAGTCATTCATAGTAATAAGACCTTGAGTTATAATGGTGTCACAAACTAGTTCTTGTGATGCGTCTCCCGTCCAATCCGCACCATGCTGGTCCCACTCCTTACAGTAGAGGGCACCGGAGTGATCACACCAGCTTGTTGGCGCTTCATACAGAGCGGAGACGCAGCAACACTGGCTGGTCTCAAAGGTTTGAGGGTGTCACCTTCTCCAGAGCTCGCCTTGCTTTGTCCCCGTAAACTGGCACATAAAGTAACAAAGGGCGTCAAAGCGCACTGGGGAGCAGGAGGGAAGCTTTGGAGAAGCAGAGCCCTCGTCGCAGTATAATCAACACTACTCTTGGTTTTATATAGATACCATATCTAGTGACATGTATATACATTAAACACAGACTGGGCTGCTGTTGTTTTTTTGCCGTACACAAACACACCAGAAGGGGTACCGAGTTTGCTGACAGCCACAGAACAGCTTTGGAGAGTTGCTAGTATAAATGACGTTAGTGCAAATGTAAAAGGAGGAGGGGAGAGGGCAAACAGCTACAACAACAAAAATGGCAGACAAAATATTGGTAGTAATGTTGAAGCACACTGGGCAGAAACCAATAAACGCCATGGAAACATCGACAGCGTGCAATAGACATTGGCCAAAACTCTCAGTACCTTCAGTGGATACATGCTAGCGACAAAGAAAAGGGAGGAAAAAAAAGAAATGTTCCATTTGGAAAAATGCAAGAGAAAAATGACGCAGCAGCAGAAAGATGATGACGGTCTGAGAAAGCACGAGTACTTCATTGTATCTGCTTTAAGTAGCTCTAATGGGGGCCAGCTGATTGGCTTCTTGTAAAAGAGTAATTTGGCTCCTTCAGGAATACTTTCAGGAAGATGAGTGTGAACTCTGCAGGCTGTGACCAACCAGTCTGGGTCGCCTCCAGCCGCTTGACACTAATTCACATACTGCAGACAGTCCTTCGCCTCGCTTGTGTTTCATTTCCACGCCGTCAGTATCACTTCCCCGTCCCTTTGAGTCTGTAAATTCTGTGTGCTGTCCAACAAAGTTGCAAAAGTGATCTTAAAAACAACAGTACTACAAAACTTGAATGAGGAAGATTTGAACCATTCTCTTTTCTTTCTTCAAGTTGTTTTTCTTTTTTTTGCTGGGACCAGCCAAACAATGTTGATTCAAATGTTGAAGCAGAGTATAAGAGAACGCTTGACACATTTAAAAAGAAAAAAAAATTGGAGGGGGGGCAGGGGGTTCAGTAAACTTCATGCGGACACCTGAAAAGACTCCATTGTGTATCCTCTGCTTAGCACCAGGCTTCAGGTCACAGGATGGCCTCGAGAAACGCACCAATCACAATCAGCCAACAGTGAAAATCCTTTCCAATCCCACCAGATGTCTGCATGAAATGGTGCCACTGATCAGAATGCAAGCATCACTTTTTAGTTGCTAATCCGTCAACTACTATCCGTCTCACTACACTATCCTCCTAGGGTCATGGCACAAACGGGACTAACAGGGAAACAAAAGCCCAAATATCGTGTCCTGTACTGTGGTAGGAAAGGAGCTGCACAAAGAGCTGCATGACGGGAGCTCCCACTCTCACTCGGGACTGAAATGAGAAGGAAATAGAGGTGACTTCCAGAAATGCAAGAGGTCGAATAACAGCATAAAAAATATATATAGGAAATCATTAAAAATGAGATCTTTCTTTCCAGGATTTCACATTTCATGGATATGATATCAAGCTACTGATTACTTTTCACGAGTTCAAAGTAGGAGTTGGAACTCTGTGGAGGATCCCAAACATTAGTAATGCCATAATGTGACTCATTTCTCTAAAGAGGACACGGGCCGACACGACCACGATCCTCTTTTTGTGCACCAACTTTGATGGGAGGAGATTTCTGGAGACGAGTTTCTGGCGATGATTGGCAGATGGGAGTTTCATAATTGCGATTGTGGGTTTGTATGTGCATGCGTGGTTGCTGTGTGCTGCAACAAGGAGGCTTAGAGGCAGCGTGTTGGACACTGGTCTCCTGAAGTGGAAGGGAGCAGGTCGGGCTTTGAGGACACACAGGGCGACGACTCGGCAGGGATCCTTCTCCGTACCAGAGACTGCGAGGACAAGCAGCCAAGACTGGAAGGGCTGGGGGGTGAGGAAGAGGATGAGGAAGAGGATGAGGAAACACAGGTGGGTGATCCAGTCACAGGAGACGGGGGAGAGGAAGAGGACGATGGTGACGAAGTCTTGGGGGTCTGGGCGGAGGAGCTCTCTCCGGCTGATGTGGCACGACTTGCATCCCCCGCACCATCCTCCTTGTCGGCTGGTGGAGCGCCATTTTTCTCCTCCTTCTTGGCTGCAGCTTCGGCGCTCTGACTGGCTGCAGAGGCATCTTGGTTGGGGGCAGATGTCGTTTGGCTCTTGAGTTGCGAGTGGCAGAGAGGACACGTCTCCTGGACGTAGAGCCATTTCTTCAGACAGCCAGCGTGGAAGAAATGACTGCACGGCGTGATCACGGCACTGTTCATGTCCTAGACGGAGTGAACACAGACACACATGTAACTCAGGCGTTGACTTAACGCCTTCTGCAAACTCTTGGCCACACCCGTCGTTGGCGAGAGCATAAAAGTAGAGCAGTGGATACCTGGTAGCAGATGGCACAGATGTCGTTGTACTGTTCCAGCTGTGTGTTGCTTGCCGTGGGGAGGCTCTTGATCTTGTTTACAGCGTCTCTCCTGAGCAGGAAGCTCTGCCAACCCAGTTGGGCTCTGAGCCAGACGTTGTAGTACGAGTGGACCAGGATGATGGTGCTGCCCATCACGCTCCACTCCCCAAACACCGTCTCTGACACACCGTAGCACACCACACACACAGCCACCTGACACCACAGGAGATATTCAGCATGAATGAACTTCATTTATCCGCCACCCATCAACAAATCATAAAAGCTTATATATAATGTGTGTGTGTTTCTCACCAGGAATTCCAGCAATCTGTAGGTCCCATTGACACAGTAAATCACTTCATCCATGTTCTCCACTGGAGCCTTCCGGAACTCCTCCACCATGAAGAGAACATAGATGAGCAGAGTGCCGAGGACCTGAAGCAGGGAGAGAAGGATGTTTTACTTGGTGTTATACTTTTAATGGGCGGCAGGCTTGCGTGTATGAGCTCCAGTACAATCTTGTGTTACCTGCAGTGAGGTCAGGATGGACGAGGAGATAATGATGAGAAGCCAGAAGTCCATGTGGAAGAATTGACAGATCATGTAGGCCATGTAGGCGGGGAAGATCAGCAGGAAGAGGCACAGAGACACTGCTCTGAAATGCTTCCATAAACTCCTGATGAGACGAAGAAGAAGGGTGCCAAGCAATGGTTTATTCTTAGAATGTTGTCATGACATTTGAAAAACATAGTCTTTAAAGAAAGTGACATGTCCATCTTTCTTCAAAAATCCTCCTACTTGTCTCTGGAAGCTCCCAAGGCCAACACTATGGGATCGGCTATCTCCAGCATGGACTGCAGGATGGACGCGACCACGATGAAGAGGATGATAGAGAGGAGGAAGGCTCGGTGGATGACCTGAAGCTCAATGAGGCCTGTCTGGACAGCCAGGATCAGCAGGGTGATTCCCTCCGTCATCCCCCTGCAGAGCACGAGCAGGCAGGAGGGTCACCACGGCACGTTGACAAGACGGCCGCAACGAACCCAGAGGGACAGATGGACCCACCTGTGCATGGTGTTGTCATTCATGAATGCCCTGTACCCCTGCAGGTAGAACTTGCAGAGCGTGAGAACTCCCAGGGCAATGAAGGAGACGGTGAAAACCAAACCCAGCAAGGAGTACGGAGTGCTGCAACACTCGGCGATACTGATGAGGGATTAAGGGAAGGAAACGGACATTAAAAAAAAGGCTTTATACATTAATTCCATACATGTACAATGCGTGATTGAACCTTTATATCAAATACAGGAACAATCTGAGTTAAAATGACATTAACGGACAGATGTAATCAGCACAGTGGTTCCTCAGTTTACAGCAACTTCAACATTAAGCTGCTCTCATCCTGCTGTCAATTCCAACAGGGAGAAAAAATGAATAGGTTTTAATCAAGCGGATCAAGATCAAGCGGAGCAGTGTTACCTGGTGAGGAAGAGGAAGAGGAGCCTCTCTCTGGAGGTGGGCTTGTCTCTGGTGCTGAAGTAGGAGTAGATCTGCAGCGCAAACAGCAGCAGCCAGAAACACATGAAGAGAACTGGCAGGACCAGCTGGTTCCACAGAGACATGCCTAAAGCTAGCAGGCCATACACCTCCACGACCTGTGGGAGGGAGACAAAAAAATATATGAGGTAATTGGGCCAGGAAAAGAGTGACATAAATATTACCACATGAGGAAATCTCCCCTAGGACCACTAAAGCTGGAACACCGTCATAAAATCTTCTTGAAACATTGAGCGCAATAACTAGTTTATCACCTGAGCCAGCTCCCTGTAGGCCGTCTTTGCCAGGTTGTACGGTACCAACAAGTTAGACGCCAGGAAGTAGATGACCTCCAGGCCGGTGAAGATCATGGAGAACTTGTTGATGAAGACGATGGTCTCAAGAGGGACCAGACACAGCCGAGCCACCAGAGGGAGGAGGTGAGCAGAGAAAAGCCAGATCCTCTTGGTCTGCATCACGCAGGAGCATAATGTACACACCACCAACTGACCTGAGAGAGGATCAGAGGGGTTACTTCTGGATGAGGTGGCACGCAAACAAGTCAGGTGAACAGTCCACCAACAGATAAAACCATAGTTATTTAAATATGTAAATAATTTGTGTATATATTTTTTTCTTCTCTTTGCACTGTATATGCTGCTGCAGTCTTCTTCTTAAATATAATAATAACAAAGCTTGATACTGATTAAAAGTGATTAATAATTAAACTGTAACATATGTAATGTAATGTAACTATAATGATAGTTGTTGTTCAGCAACATATATACCACATACATATTGGCACATTGGCCAAGTGACATAGAAAAACATGATTGCAAATGTCAGTGAGAGCGTATTGACACTGAAGGATTCACACTCTCGCCGTGTCACTGTGCATCTTACCTATAAGTGCAGTGGTGAATCTTTTCATTGACAAAGGTTCCAGATAGACAGGTCCTTCATTGGAGGACTCCAGTTCACTGCGAACATAATCCCTAACACAGAGGTGTCAAAGGTCTCAGATTACAAGTTTCAAAAACATTGAATGGTTTTGCTGAACCTTACGACAAAAAGGATTTCAAGTATTATAGGACAGACAGAAACTTGAGTCAAGTCAAATCGGTGTAGGCACCTTGAAACTTGGTGACCGGCAAACAGAAGCAGGGCAGTGAGGACGTACAAGTAGAGTTTGACCAGATGCTGACGAGGCAGAGTCAGGAGCACTAAGCTCAAGATGTAACCTGCAGGACCAAGAAACACAAACATATCAGCCTCAAGTACAAAAACAAAAACAAACAAACAAACAAAAACAATATTCAAATAATTCAACAAAATTATTCTGCAAAACTGTAGACAGATATAATACTGCAATGATTTCAGAGGAGCAAAATTCTACATTTAGTTCAAACAGAGAGTGCTTTTTTAAAAAACAAAACAAAACAACAAAAACAACAAAAAAACAAAACCATCAAACTAGCTAACTTAAGTCCAGATAGGCAGATCTAACTGCCCTGCTTCCAATGCAAAACTACAGCACATAGGACACCACAGTAGTGCCAAACACAGACATCTGTGTGAATCAGGAACAACACTAACCTACGTAGTGGAGGTAAAGTGCCAGGTACTTGTACTGGAACAGGGGGTTGTTGGAAAGGCTGGAGCGCTGGATCTTCTGGAAGAAGGAGCTGACATCCCAGCGGTACAGGACGTCCAGTAGCATGATGCTGGGAACTCGCAGACCCACGTTGAGCACCGCCTCTACACGGTCCTTCAGTGCCATGGCCTCAGCTTAATCTCTTATCGGCAGGCAGAACTGACCACTGGCGGGGGGGGGGGGGGTTTACAGCGGTCACAGTGTTGAGGTGGAAAAATATGGAAAGAAACAAAATGGATGAATGGTGAGGGAGTGAAAAAAAGTTACAAAGAAGTACAAGCAGCAGAAAAAGGCAATCCCAGCTGTCAGTGAAAACGCTGCTGCTTCCTAAACAGCAGCAGGGTATGGACTTCATTTGACTTCTTTTGGGAAGGCAGTTTAATAAATCACTTAGACTAAGCCTGCATTAATTCATTTACAGTTTATCATACAAAAACCTCAAAAAAAGGCTCTTGCAGTATATTCTAAAGACCAACCAGCTAGTGTTTTTTCCAGTATGGACGCCACTTCTCGCGTCTCTTACGGCAAAAATCACGAATCAAAACAGCAAAATAAAGT
The DNA here is from genome assembly GCA_009823395.1 of Thamnaconus septentrionalis. NCBI lineage: Eukaryota > Metazoa > Chordata > Actinopteri > Tetraodontiformes > Monacanthidae > Thamnaconus > Thamnaconus septentrionalis. Next base: position 20,350,147 of record CM020504.1, read on the forward strand.
TTCAGTAACTTCACTCCGAACATTCTCTCGAACCTGCCAAAAGCAGAGTATTCATCCATTATAGTCACCGCAGCCAGAGGAGCGACTTACATAACTAAAAAAACAAGCTATTGCAGGCCATGGAAACATCACTTCACTCAGAAAGCAGCTTATATAACGAGCCCATCCGCCGCTGTATTTATCTTCTGCTGTACACTTAAGAGTCAAGTTTACAGGGTAGGCAGTGGCTGAACACACGGGGCAATTAACAGCATTAACTCGGTGAGACAGAGGCACTGTAAATGTCACGGATGAGCGGAAGCCGCATCAATTGTGCACCGCTTTGAACTCCAGTAACCCCTCGTCTCGACGTCAGGGGGAAAAATGTGCTACGCCGCAGAAAGGCTGCAACAAACCCACATAGTTTTTGTTTGTTTTCTGCGCCGGCTTAACTCGCGAAACCGAAAGCTCGAGTCAACAGCTTCCTCTATACTATGTGTGCGGTGGATGTGTGTTTTGGGCAGCATAACATCACGTCCGCATCGAGCCAGCAACCAGGCGCAGCGCCAGCAATTTCAGCTAGCGGCTCGGCTAGCTTCCGTCAGCAACAAAACCCACGTAGAAATAACACGAGAAACACCTGGGCGTCCGCATGATGTGGGTAACCCCACACTCGCCCACACAAGCACCTAAACTACTATTCAAACGTAGCTTTATCTCAAAAAGTGTCTGAACTGTCACAAGCCAAAGGTACTGCGTGTAACTGTTTGTGTTAGCATAGCTGCCTATTAAGAATCACTGAGCTAACTACAGCGCCAGACCGTAAATAGTGAAAGGGGGGGAAATAGGATTACTTACAGTTAAAGGACTTCTATCGTGATATATACAGCGGGTTCGGGATGCTTTTCAGGTCGGAAATCGACCATTTTAACTCGGCTCCACCCGAGTTAACGGTCCTGTCGACTGAAGCGCCTTGCACTCAGGGGATGCAGAAGATCCGCTCATTTCACCTAGCAGCCATTATCCCAGAGCGCTGACAGGGGGTCGTCGTACTGCGCATGCGCGGTGTCGTCGGGCCGTTAAATCATTATTGCCCCGCCGTTTGGTACGTCAACAGTAATTCTTCTACTAAATATTTATGCATATGGAATGTATTTAAATGATAGATGAGTGTATATGTGTGATATAAGAATAGATGTACACTATCGTTTGGGGTCACTGACTCATTTATGCATTGAACTCTGCATTATAATCAGCTTCATGAAATAATCTTCTGGAATGGAATGTGAAGAGAATGACAATGAATATCAAGTGTGCAATATGTGGCCATCAGTACAAAATGCTCTAAAATTTCTTTAAAAACATTTCTAAAACAAAGATTATAACTACTTTTGTTGTGTGCGCTAAACCATAAAAGAGTAAACAAAGCAGCATGGTTTGTATTTTAGACTCTATAAAACAGCATGATTTGAGTGTGTTCACTCAGAATTTTGCACACTTAGAATTCTCTTTATTTATCACGTTTAACTAGATATTGAAAATGGTTTTCACTAAACAGCATAATGTTCCTATACTTGTTGAGCACATTTTGACTCATTTTCTTGCACTCACAATGATTGCCGGGCATTCAAAATCATTATTACATAAAACGGTTATAATAGAGTTCAGTGCAGAAATGTGTCTGTGAGCCCAAACCTTTTAACGAAAGTGTATATGTATCTCTGAAACATTTTGTATTTGGCTTTGCTTCTGCCTCTATTTTCTTTGGCTTTTGTTCTACTAATTCTCAATATCTCTTTTCTGTGTCTTTAACTGTTATTGACCATATAATTATTTTAGATTTCACTATTGTCTAACCAATCGTGATCTTGAAGTAAAACAAGTAAAACACACACACACACACACACACACACACACACACACACACACACACACACACACACACACACACACAATATTAAGTATAGACTAGATTAGTTTTAGAATTGTTATTCAATTGTAAAACGCTTAGTGATTATACCAGTGATTACAAATTGTGTCCGTGACTATGCCACAAAGCATGTAAGGGTTTAAGAGTGCCGTTATCAAAAATAAAAAAAGCACTCTCCAAAAAAAACAACAATAATAAATTCGTTAGTTTTACTTTTTTGAACTAAGATAATATATGCAGCGTTTTTGCGGTACGTTCATTTTTGTTTCAAATCATCACTCACCCTTTTCAAATATTTAGAATCAATTTCGATGACGTCATGTAAACTGTAGTGCTTTAAATTATCGTTCTCATTTCTCCCCAATATGCTTTATCTAAAGATAATTTTTTGATTTGTTTTCTTTTGCAGTAACTGGAGACCGTTCTGCCTACGTCACATCCGGTGGGACGCCAGGAAGTTAAGCGCTCCCCTCGTTGAATGAAGCCGCACCGACAGCATATAAATACATACACACACACTGAGACTCACACACATACTCACATACTTGACTCATTCAACTTTTTGACGACGTTAAACGGCGTTTGACAGCCAGTACGCGTCTTGATTGTCCTGCCAGGTAAAACGCGGCACATCAGTGCGCTAACATCAGCTAGTTTTAGCCGGTTACTACGCGTGTTTACATTTTTTGTTAGCCAATGCTAACCATGTCATGCTAAAAATATCAACACCGGGGACTGCCAGTGCCATTTTTCACCAAGTGACGTTTGCTGTTTGAATGAATCACCCACAATAATGCATGTATTTGACTTGTAATATCTTAGTTTTTAGTGTATTTCGTTGATTTCCTCTTTGTTTTTAACAGAAAATGACATTATCATTCTGATAGGCATTCTCCTCGTGTCTTTTCTCTTTGTCTTAAGTGAATGATCGTTTCCTTGTGGCTGGAAACACCTCCTCCTTGAGAGCATTCCAAACGGCAGCTGCATCTGTGTGTGAGTGTGTGTGTTTGTGTGCGTGTGTTGGTGTGAAGAGCCCGTGTGTGCCATGTCAGTGTCAGTGATCATTAAGTGGGGAGGCCAGGAGTACTCCATCAGCTCGCTGTCTGAGGAGGACACAGTCATGGACCTTAAACAGTCCATTAAAACCTTGACTGGGGTGCTGCCAGAGAGACAGAAGCTGCTCGGACTCAAGCTCAAAGGTAAGTGTGTGTGTGTGTGTGTGGTGGGGGAGGCGGGGGAGAGGGGAGGGGGGTCGTCATCATACTCAGTGTTGTCCTTCTCTTTCCTCCTTGCCCCTTTCAGGTAAACCTGCAGAAGATGAGGTGAAGCTGGGCACTCTGAAGCTGAAGCCTAACACCAAGATCATGATGATGGGCACTAGAGAGGAGAGCCTGGTGGGTTACTGTCTGGCACAACAATGAGTTGGCTCAAAAATATGTCTTATGTCCTTGAAGTGCTGATTGCCATGTCTCTGTCTAAATTGTAGTTGTTCAACACATGGTAGTAAATAATTGACATTATGAAGCGTATTACTTGTTGACAAGTGAGGACATTTGAGCTTAAGCTGCTTATTAGGGATGGACTCCAGAGTAATGTTTCTCCGGTTTTGGTTTTATAAAGGAAGAGGTTTTGGCCCCACCCCCAGAGAATGATGACGTGGTAAATGATTTTGACATCGAAGAGGAGGTCATTGAGGTGGAGAACAGGTTAGATTTTTCCCATGTCTACCTATGAAAGTGGAAGCTCATATTTATAAATTTTGCACAGGCAAACACCTCTTTGTTTGGGTCTGACAAAACATTGTTTATGTCTCAAGAGAGGAGAATCTGGCAAAAATAGCCCGCAGAGTGAAAGACTACAAAGTGGAGGAGCTAAACCCACCCAGAGATGGGAAGAGGCTTCTTGTCCTGGACGTGGACTACACTCTGTTTGGTGAGTCAGATGGCTAGTGTCTTATTGAACTAATAGAACTACAGTGACCTTGCTGATGTCAGTCCTGTGCTCAGTTTGATTTCTGCATCTCATTCCTTATTTAGATCACAAGTCATGTGCTGAAAGTGGCCTGGAGCTAATGAGACCATACCTTCATGAGTTTCTTACATCTGCTTATGAGGACTATGACATCGTCATCTGGTGTAAGGAGCCTGCATTCTCTTCTTCTCTTGGTCTAAATGGAACTTAGTTGTATTCATAATATTTTTGCACAGCTTACACAAGTGCTTTCTCTTTGTAGCTGCCACAAGTATGAAATGGATCGACGCTAAAATGAAAGTGAGTTCTTCTATTGGTGCTTTCTCTCTAGAAAAATTATTATGCTTATTAGCCTTTCGGCCAAAAGGTGGCAGCATTGATGAGTTTAAGCTACTGCATTTAAACATGATGACGGCAGATAATAGAAAACGGCCTACCTGCATGTGTGTCTAGGAACTTGGAGTGACAAACAACCCTAACTACAAGATTACTTTCATGTTGGACAGTGCAGCCATGATCACGGTTCACACTCCAAAGAGAGGGGTTGTGGAGGTGGGTAGAGCTTCAATAGTACTCTTTTCAGCATTGATTCAGAAATCTAAAGTAACACAAGATCACAATTTGTTTTTGACTTATTAAAGGTCCCATAGTAAGTAAACATTTTTTTCTTTCTCGAATTGAACAACAACCCCAGGAAATGCATATATATATTTTTAATTGATCTTGCAAGGCTGCTCAAAACGAAGTCTGGACTGAAAAGTGAAGTTAGTTTCTACATTTTGGGTAGTGAATTTTTCTCCCAGCTTTTATGTGCACGTTATTTAAAACAGTTTAAATGGTGTGTAGAGGAGAACTTAAACGCAATGCCAGACTACTGTGGTATCTTTGTCCTTATTTGTCCTAAATGTTGATGTTTGTTGACACTTGCACATCCAGGTGAAGCCACTCGGTGTGATTTGGGGGAAGTACGGAGATTTTTACAACAGGAAGAACACAATCATGTTTGACGACATCGGACGCAACTTCCTCATGAACCCACAAAATGGACTGAAGGTCGGTGGCCAGTGTCGCCATCCTCCGCTGTTCCTCTTAACTGTTGCCAGTGTGTAAGGCACAACTAACTGTGTTGCGTCTGTCTGTCTCTGTGTATGTGCGCGTGTGTGTGCGCGCACACTAGATCCGTCCTTTTATGAAGGCCCATCTGAACAGGGAGAAGGACAAGGAGCTGCACAAACTGTCTCAGTACCTCAAAGAGATCGCCAAGCTTGACGACTTCTCTGGACTCAACCACAAACACTGGGAGAGGTGGGAACAAGGAACAGTTTGCAGTTTACACCTCTTTTTGCAATACACTGTGCTATATTTCTGCTACCAAATATTACAGCCTGTAATAATGTTCAGAAGGAGGTCACTGTCTGCAACTTAAATCTTGACATGAATTTAATCATGAGTTTTGTCTGTGCAGGTACCTGTCAAAGAGGCTGCAGCACTGAGTGAGGACCATCCAGAACATCCAGGCTGCACCCGACATCCCAACTGTCACATGCAGACCATTTTTTCAAGTTCATCATTTCAAACGGTGCAACTGATCCGAGACTTGACCCTCCTGCAACCAAACACTTCAAGGCTCAGGACTGAGTTGGGCTTCCCAGTTTGTCTGTTAGCGTGTCTCACCTCTCCCCAACGTCACGTTTTTGTTTTGTTTTTTGTTTTGTTTTTTTGCTCAACTTTTCTGGCACCGTTTTGTATTTAGAACAGCATCAACAGAAGTGGCTAGCAGTCAATGTGGTAAGCCTAAGATCTGGCTGAGTGGGTTTTAGGTCACGTGTCTACATATTTATAAAGGCGTGCAGGGCCTGAGGTTATTGCTGCAGTCTGACTGAAGTGTGCGTGCAGAGAAGCAGCCAAAGAAGACGCATAGTTTGCAGCCTTCACAACTGAATAACGGTTAAGCAATAACATGCAAAGCTTCTGTGGCATTTAAAGGTTGTAGCAAAAAAACACTTTGAACACCTGAGTGTTACGTGCTTGACACTTTTACACAGGGTGCAAGACACATCAGCCTTGTGTTTCAGGGTGTCTTACATGTAAAATGTATACATGCATGGTACTGATGGCCAATCTCAGTGGGTGAATATGCATATTTCCTTTGTTACCTGCCATCTCGGTTAAAAAAAACAAAAACATAGAAGGGATCAATTTTAGTTTATTGTTTTTGTAAAAGTTTTGTTTGTGTGCACTTGGTCCAGGTGTCACATTTTAGTAAAATTAATGAATGAACAACATTAAAAAAAAAAAAAATGAGTAGTGATGATAGGATGATGGAAACTGACGGCGTTAAAACCACTCATTTTTCTTTGAGATGAAATCGGTTCATCAGCACTTACTTTTATTTTTATTTAAACTTATGAGTAGCTCTTGAATCTCATGGGAACCACGGTGATTCTTTTATTTATTTCTGTCACTGTTCCTGTTTTCTCGGGCGAAGGATATCCCTGCAAACTCTTGCCTGGATCGGCAGATATCATCTCATTGGCTGCTGTTTATGGGGATTTCCTCATCCGCTCCCTGATTAACCTGGTTGTAAATATTACAATAAAGCTTTTTTTGTACCAATATGGCATGTATCGTGTATTTTTGTCTGGAATATTTTAAAAGAATAACATGCGTCTTCCTTATTACTAGTTCAGCAGTTAATCAGTTAATTTGAGAGAAGAGATTAAACAAGATTTCAGTCAGACTTTATTTTATTTTGTCATACGCAAGTCCACGTTAAATATCCAATAAATACTGTACATGTGTTTACAGGTTTACTGTATGTTCATTGCATTCCAAATGTAAAAGAAAAACACGAAATGGATCTTCTTTTACTCCAGAGAGGCAGACTGGCACTCCATGTGCTCGTTGACTCTGGAGAGGGGACATTTAGAGATGTGTCACTACGAATCAGATCTCGCGTGGCGGCGGGACTCAGTACTATGCTGAGAGTTTACAACATCGCACAAAATGTCATCAAGGGTGGCACACAGAGCCAGGGGAATTTTCGCTGCTGATGCCATAAATACTCACGAGCAGTGGCTCCAGGGGCCGAACGGCCCGTTGGTGAAGATGTCTTGAGCTTGCACGCAAAAGACGTAATCCTCATCCGGGACATCGACTTCAAACCTGGTTTCTGAAGTGGTGTTGAGCTGCACGAGAGGTTTGAAAAATGCATTACATTTTTTTTTTTTTAAATGTATTTTAAATGTCTCCTGTATGTCTAATGTATGTCTTTTGATTACCATTATGTGCTCCTTGCTGTCACAGGTGTGTCCACTTTGGACCACCTTGACCTGGAACTGCAGGACAAAGAAGGTGCAGGGCCTCTCCCAGGAGTCTGGGTAGCTCCAGCTGAAGACCCTGCCATCGCTGGTGGTGAGGTTTGGCAGCTTGGCAGGCCTCACTGGATGCAGCGGAGAAGGTGTGATTATAGGAAATGTTGAGATGGAGAGGAAACAACTGTGCAAACCACACAAAAACCCTCAAGCATGTAGGGCAACTCCTATACCAGTCACTGACCAATGTCTCTCAGGTAGAAATCCACTGTGTAGGCCTCCAAGCGAGAGTAGCTGTGTATGTACAGCGTGAGGGTGATGCGGTGCTGCTCCTCTCCATACGGGCAGTTGGCATCCTGACAGCTCACCCCCGATCCGTTGGCGTTCAGCTCATATGGGATTTGGTCCTGGTGCCTGAAGTGGAGACAGACAGATGAGTCAGTATGGGGCACCAACACGGACCAGTCATCGGTTTAAATAATTGTTGCCTCACCGCGTCGCCTTCACCAGGAGCACTCTAGCGGTGGATCTGATGCTCGTCCTCGTCCACGAGCAGTGAAAGGAGCCATTGTAGTTGTCTGCCGAGCAGTGGATGTAACCTGGAGAAGCAGAGTCAAGATTCATACTCTGCATCTCTGCACCATCTGCATCCATTTCCATCGAGTTTGCAACACCTCCTTTACAGGGTCACATATCCATGACAGCAAGGCTACATATAACTGTACTTTTGCCCTCAACCTCCATCATCCTGCACCACTTGCCTCTGGGGGATTTTTTCTCCAGGATGACACTCCTGCTGCCTCGCTCCAGTTGGATCAGGATCAGGGTGTGGTTGAGGTACTCTCCATTTGAGCGGAGGTGGCACGTGTAGTTTCCTCCATCCATCTCCACCACCAGGACCTTGACCTGGTTCCCCTGAAGAGCTGGGCTGAGCTCCAAGCCTGGGAGAAGTGCAGTGGTGAGGTCAGGTGAGGTCTTAGCATGACCGTTGGCATGCTTTGTTAGCCATGACAGCTTCATTACCGTCTTTTTTCCAGAACACAGACTGGTTTTGGTAAGCTTCCCCACAGGTCAGAGGAACATTCACTCGGGTTCCCACTCCATTGGGCACCGTCAGGACCAGAACTAGTGCAATCAAAGGCAGGAGCACAGCAGAGAGGCCGCTCGGATCAGGTGGGACACGTAACACTTAGAGACGGAAACCAACGCAAAATCAAAGTCACCTACCGTGATCCATGAGCATTTCTATGTTGTTCTGGTTGCTGTTAGTGGTGGAACAGCAGAGAGTGCCACACAGAAGCACAATTAACAGGGTGATCATCTGGAAAACATGAAAAACAAAGGACCGGAATATGTAGACATATTTTAGCGTTTCAATACTGTGGGAGGCAGAAACTGGGAGCGAAAACCATTGCTGTGAAATTAGGAAAACCGTCTCAACAGCATTGATTTGAACAGGTTGGATGAGCTAAAGAAGGTAATGGCAGTAAGTGCTGTTACACGTACTGGTCCTCCAAACCATGGAACATGTAAATATAACATTAATAATAAAGCTGCAACATATCAGTCCTGTCAAAATCATCAATGCATCTCTTTTGTTCCAAAATTTGAGTGTTGATAGTTTCAAGCTTAAGTCTGTAATTGTGTTTGACAATCACTTTTTTTTGATGGATACATGTTTTTTTTTTTATGCTTAATCCATAATCAACACAAAAATGCATTATTTAGTCCCTTTGTGCAGCCATTTAGCAAAACATATGTTTCTATTTTTTTTTTTAAAGTGATGAACAATAATTCATCTTCCATTTAGGCTTGATCTCAACTAACTTCGTATTTTGTAACTGAAGGCAGATTCTCTAATAAAATGCAGCAGAACAGAACGAGAGATGTCTTACCTTTTAAATTTGCACTCCCAGAGGTGCCACAGTTGGAGTCCAAGAAGCAGAGCAGAGAAGCGAGATGTCGCTTTGTCTCGGCGTCCTGCTCAGCTGCATGAAGTCTGCATGATGCTGTCGCTGTTTAAATGCATGTCGCAAGCAGAAAGTTGAAAGGAAGCAAAAAAAACAAAAAAAACCCCAGCGCGTGAGGAGGAACCACGGTGTTTGCGCATGCACGTACGTGTCTGGGTCAATTATTACCTGATCACGTTAAAAATAAGGTGGGCTGGGACCAGGGCAGTTTCTGGGGAATATTAACTGAAACTTCTTTTTCCCCTGAATGAAAGAAATGAGTAAAAAGAAATCAATGTAAGGCTGCCGACTTCAATTAGAAATTGTGAGTCATGGTGTTAGCCACAATACAGAATGAAGTCACGCCACAACAAAGTTGAAACATTAGGGACAGGAACTGGAAACAGGGCCTGGAACTGGAAACATAAAAATACCAGGGAATCGTGGTCTGTAAGTCTCATTTCGCTCGACACCGCGCACTGTCTGCTTCCTCACAGACCACACGTCATTGTGAGACTGCGGCTTCCAGCAGGTGCAATGCACTCAGGTATTTCCAGCAGACGCCACAGGCCTTTCATTGTCAGGCAACAATTAGGAGTATTATGTTCACTTCCCTATTGGCCTCTTATTCATACACAGACTGACATTTTACATGTCAGAGGCCTGGGTCACCAAATCTTTGTCCTTCCGCTATATCACCAAAAACAAATTTCTTAAAGCGAACTGACGACCGCATGCAGCAGGTTTCTTCCAACATGGACGGCACCCAACTTTCCAAATCCGTACCTGGCTGAATCGAAGTCACGGCAGCTAGTTTTTGGGGTTTTTTTTCACGTGAAGTGTGCACAGATGCTTCCTGCCTCCCCAAAAAGCCTCTTGAAAGTTGCTTTTTTTGTTTTCTTGTTTTGTTTTGTTTTACAGACATGGCAGTTGACCTCAGAAAGGGAAGTCTGGCAAAGGAAGAACTCTAATAAAAAAGGAAGTTATTAAGTGCCACAAAGTTTTACTTCTAGAAAAACTTGTGAATGGCATCACTGGCGACATTCAAATGAAAAAAAAAAGTATTACACATGTTTAAGTGTGGTCTTTTTATGCCAGACATTACTGCAGGTACAAGAAAGAAGTAACATCCAGTCAGACATCAGTGAATATGAATGCAGTAATAATAGTAGTAATGCAATATGTTTTCTCACCATTTGTTTTTGCCAAATCCTACACACTGGACATTTAATTCATATATGATAGTTGGCCTATTCCTCTGTCTTTGACTTATTAAAAAACAGTGATACAATCTTAATACTATACTGTTTGTGCTGGGCCAGTCTAGTCAGTCTGTACCTGTAACTTACAGCAGGAAATGAAAACAGCTTTCACTGGGTGTCTGAGCTAAATCTATCGCTCAGTATAGGCCACTAGTGTGTGACTGGGCGACTGACTCAAAAGCAAGAGGCCCTCTTCTTTCTTTAACTGCATTTTGTACATTTAGGGGTTTTCTAAGACCCACATTTTGGTAAGTTGAGATGTGAATTTGTGTAAACATTATTTGGTCAATGCACACCTTTTTCTCTGCGATGAGGTCGCCTAGAACCCGTTCGTCCTCCATATTACAAACAAATCAACCAACCACACAAGACACAGATGGATAGAAACAATGATCAAGTTTAATTAAAAACATTTTTTTTTAATCAAAATATGCAACTGTGTTTCTAACGTTCCATCCATTTTTTTTTGTCAAATGTAGAAGTGGCTGTGTCTCACACAAAAAAACATCCATGCGCACGCTCCTAATCTCGCACACAAGCCGATTTCTTCATGTTTATGACATGCTCTGATTGTTCTGTGAAGCAAAGTGAAGTAAAGCGTCTAATCCAGCAGTCGGCTCGGGAAAATATCCATCACGTCCTCTCAAGTAGGACATGTTTGTGATTACCAGCTGGGAATACCGACACAACCTTCAAGCTGCTGCGCAGCAGGAATGACACTTTGATTTAACTCACATACGAACTGTAACGATTGTAAAACTCTGTATTACTTTCCTAATATAATATATTGTGAACTTGTGTGTAACCCTGTCGCTCTATATCAGCCTGCTGCTGGCCAGCTTGGTCGGGAAGCAGAACTTAAGTGGATACTGACATACAGAAACATCAAACGACAGCGTCGCCAGGTTTGCTTGGCTCCCTCGGGAACAGTTAAAAAGGCGTCGAAAAAGGTCAAAATTTCAATGTGTAAAACCAAAAAAATAAGAGTTTTCTCAATTAGTCCATTTTGCTCCTTCAGGCCGTCATCTTCTTCTCATACAAAGCCCTTCTCAGCAAAAAATTAAGAGAGAAGAGAAGAGTGCAAAAAAAGAGAAAAGTCAGGTTTCTTCTTTATTTCCCAATCCTCCTTCCCCCCTTGCAATACTGCCGCCTACAGGTTGCCAGTTTGGGGAGAGTCAATCCTCCGCTGGCGTGGGCTCCTGTGGCAGCGAGGCTGCTGCCTCCTCCGACACTGGCCTGGAGGCCTCCGGACTGTGTCCTGGCGTGGACTCGGGCTCGGGCGGCAGCGGCTGGCTGAGGATGACCTGCACCACATAGTCCCTGGAGATGTTGAGCTGATCCAAGCGCAGCCTGTCTGTCAGCGGCCGACCTGAGAAAAACCAGCGCTGCGTGGAGGAGGGCACGCCCTCCAGGTTCTGCAGACGACGCTTCATCATGCCCACAGTGTCCGTGGAGCGCACGGCCAGCCGGAGATCGCGGCCAGTGGAGAGGCGGAGCCGCAGCTGGCACTCCCCACCCAAGGCGCCGTCGCTGGCGCTGCCCATGGACGGGTCGGCGGCTGCCGAGTCCGGGTCCGAGCCGTCCAGCTCCTCTGAGCGCTCCTCGATCATGTTGACGGGAGGCGAGAGACAGTAGACCGGCAGCTGGTATCGATTCCCCAGCTCATCGTAACATTCAGTCAGAGCTCCTGGAAGGGACAGAGATAGAAGGGGGGGAGGGGGGGGGCCTTGAATTTCATCAATATCCAATTGATCTTTCAATCAATGACACTGAACAAAAACGCAGCCGATAAACTTAGTGCAACGACTGGAATCAATTAGGGCTGTAAAAGCCAATCATCCGCGGCAGATTATGGTTTCCATACTACCCTTCAACTGCCCTTTGTGACATCAGAGAGGGCCAGATTCTCCATGCTTCTGTTTGTGAGGACTTCAGTTATGGGCTGGAGAAACACTTCTGTTTTTGAAAACTTTTTGTTTGGTGAATTTTTCAACCGCGTCACACTTTAAAAATGTAGAAATGAGAGTCTGTCTGACTAAAAGATGGGGGGAGATCCTAAAACAAAGGTGGGTGAAAGAGCTAGTGTTTGTTGAGGCAGCACAGTCAAAACACAAGCGAATCAGGAACAGGGTTGCTGGAAAAACGGGGGATTTAGTTTAGAGTTAAAAGTTCATAACATGGAACTAACAAACAATAAAAGATTGAACATGGCTGAGGGGAATTTCAAATAGCCCCATCTGACCCACAGCACAATAGAAAAATGTCACTGTTTCTCCATAATGGGGTCTGAGAAAAGCAAGGGGAACCAGATACTATTGGTTTGAACTAAGAGTGAAATTTTTCACCACCACACAGTGAAAATGTCTCTCGGCAGTGGCGCTGTGAAAGGTCGCTACACAGCCACATGTGCTTTCGCAACCTTAAACAAGACACCGGTAAGAGGGGAGGCGACAGGTTCCTGCGTTCATGTTTAGTGAGACTAAGATGAGTCAGCAGCGGCCCACAGGATGCTGCTCTATGTGGACGGTGATATCCGTTGTGGTCAAGGTAGCAGCAAAACAATAGTTGCAGAGAGGTGACAGGTAGGGCCGAGTCTGACTCGAGTTGTAACAAATAGAACACGCAGCCGTGTGGGGAACGAGTTGCAGGCCTGAGGCTGCGTGCAAAGTCATCAATTGTGCAAAAGATTAGAGTTCTATCTCCAATTGGCTGCTTGCTAGTAGTTTCCAGAAGGTGCTGATGCCGGTGGGAATCCATTAGAAAAAGACCCCACGGTCAGAATGATTTGCTGCTGCTATTCATCGAAGATGTCCAGCCAAAAAGTTCAAATGAGGGGCAAAAATTTAGCTCTAGGTGTGTTCCAAATTGCTCAACTTTGGAACTGAAGAATATGTCCACAAATTTGGTCAACGCTGGGGCGTGTATGAAAGTGCAACGTGCCATTTGTGCTCTCAACAAGCGCCAAATTGATGAGGCTGAAAGAGGCATCATTCTTGGCAACGCAGAGGAACATTTTAACAAGGCTTAATATGGGACGAACGGTCGGCTTGACTTGCTTTTAGCTATACATAAAAATGCCATTCACTCTGAGAAGAAGAGCTGGTTAAAGAGCAGAAAAAACTATCACTTCTGGTGCAAAACAACACTGTGCAAAACAACAGAGGGCGATCTGGGACAACGCTACCGATGTCGAGGTCAGTCGACCACACAAAACGTGTACAGCACTGAAAAGCACGATCTGGAACATGGCCTATATCTACATGTGCAGGCAGTCGGCCCCGTTGGTGGGAGCAGTACCAGATATCACTGAGACTGTGTGGAAGCCAATCAGTCTACAAATGCTAAAAATGTGCAGTTGGCAAAATACGTCATCATAGCGCAGGCAAAAAGGGAACAATTATCACCACACTTCACTCTCACTTCTTCTGACATATGAGCCACTCCTCCTCCCTCGTCCTGACCTTAAAATCGCACAGCTCTGAAATATACGAGCGAGGTTCACAGCGAGGCAGATGAAACTGGGGTGAAGGCCACAAACAGCCCCGTCTCAAGCTCACCGTCACCACTATCTCAGAGGAAGGAGAAGAGGGACAACCTTTAAGTTGCACATTGCAGCTGACGTGATTCTGGAGGCGATGTCATGAATTAGGAATAAAGAGACTGACGTATCGGCAAACAGAGGTCAGTGAGGGCAGTTGACATTCGAGTTGGGGTTGCAGAGGTGCTGCGGCAAAGGTCTATTGATATCTACTGTGAGGGGGCGGAGTGTGTGATACATGGATTTTAATGGACAATGTGATATGTGGCCACTCGTTTATTAAATCCTACTTGATAAATGTTGCAATTTTGTATGATCAATTTCTCCTCTTTGTATGTTGTTCTTTCTTATTTTCATAAAGTGTTTTTAATCCAACTAGTGAGTCTGAATCCAAAAAAGAGGATCTGTTAATAAAACAGTCCTAAAAACAAAATCAGCTGAGACACAAAGACATTCTTGACAGCTGACGCTGTGAGCTTTCTCAAGAAACCGGTATAGGAGGAGTTCAAATTCTTGAGCTGATAATCATCAGCTGCAGCATTGTGGATCCACCCAGCGGCACCAAAAGGAGCACAAAATGCAAAAAGCCACACTTGTTAAGAGACGTGTTTTTACCGTGCGGCAGTGTGATGCTGGCCCCGTCGAGGATGGCCTGAGCGAGCAGGTGGTCGTTGCTTTCAAAAGCGCTGGCGGCGGCTCGCAACGCGTCCCAGATCTCCTTCCGGCCCTCGAATGCTGGCGCCGTATCCCAGAACTCATCTCTCTTGCTGCGCAGCTGGCCTTCAGTCATCGGGTAGTCACTTTTCCATTTAGGCCGCTCTCTCTTCAGGGGCTGGTTACGCCCTAGAGCCACTTGAAGAGCGTGAAGGATGAAGGAGATGGAGGAGAAGCAGCGTGAGGATTGGGCAAAAAAGGCAGATGACAAAAGCAGTGTGTAAGGGAAAAACGATGGGAAGAGGAGTCACAACAGGGAACGACAGCAGGGATGTTCCATTTGGCTTGTTAGGTTCATCTTCAAGCGAATCTATCAGTTTGAAATCAAACTAAAGCACATTTACCCTTGTATTTCAGTTATTTAGAAAATTGTGAAGGACGAGTGAAGGCCAAAACTGCAGCGCAAAACTCGACCAAAGCAGCTGGATTTTATAAGGATAGAGAAGATGATAAAATTAATCTCACTCCCACATGACACCCTGAGTTGGCGCTTAAATCCAGCAAAGACGGGTGAGGTAAGTCCACACCCACATGATTGGAGGCAAAGCACCTTGATTAACTAGTCAAGCAAGTTAAATTGTGTTAAAGCAGAGTAGAAATTATGAAACTGGGAGGAATGCCCTTGGGAAAAAAGAAGAATGATGCCAACACACTTCTGATATTTTTCAGTTAAATTAAAATATATTATTATTATTATTATTACTATGTGATGTCAAAAAGGCATGACTACTTCACTGATGCCTCTCCCCAGCCAGATGTTCATTCCACACTCTTAAGATTGCCTTGTTTTTGCACACTCACAAAACATATGGATGGTACGACAAATCATAAGATTCATCGTGAGGCTACAACCAAGTGGCTTTTGTAAGCTTCTAAACACAGGACTAACAAAATAAAACGCTGTTTTCCTGTGACCTACAAAGGTCGTGGGGTGGTGGTGGTGAGGATACATGTGCAAAGTTGCACCACTGCAAGGTAGGTGGCAAAAAAGACATGAAAATGGCCACAATATTGGGGCTTCAAACTCTCATCTACAGTCGTCAAAACGTAAAGGAGCCATGGCTGCGCTCGGCTTGACACCTTCACTTCCTCCCCAGTTGCAGCCCTCGCCTTTTAACACCGCGGGGGGCGGGGGTTTGAAAATCACAAACAAAACAAAAGAAAAAAAACACACACACACACGGCCGACGGAACGGCAGACACAAGCGTCGTTATTGTGCAGAGCTGGCGGCCACTTATGGCAGAGGCAGATAGCCGTGGACGCGATTCCAATCAGATCGTGTCACTCAAGTGCGTTCCCACAGCCGCCGTCTGTGACCCATATTTGCGGTGGCGGTGGGGGAAGGGGGGTGGCGGTGGGGGGAAGGGGAGTGGGTGGGGGGGAAGCTAGCCGGCTAACGTTGCTAGCGACGTAGCCGGTTAGCTTCGGTCAAAGAACAAAGGGGGAGGCGGCGGGGAGCGAGGCGAACGTAAACCCCCACGCCGTGAGGTCGCAGCGACCGGCTAATTCCTCCACCTGGAGCCGCTGTCCGAGGGGAGGTAGCTGTGGCGTCTGTCCCCGGCTCTGGCTCTATGACCGGTAGATGGAGGCGGCGGCGGCGGCGGAGGTGGGGGAGGAGGTGGACGGGAACCTCAAAAAGCAGGACAACATGCAGAAACGGCTGCAGGAAGCAGCCAGCAAAGCGAGCAACCACCACAAGCACACACGCATAACACTCTTCCACATACACGCAACCTTTGGTCGGCCCGACAAGGCCGCGCCAAGTTACCTCCAGTGCCGTCCGAGTTCTCGTTCAGGCTGCCCGAGGAGTCGTGGTGGCTCCCGACGCAGCCACCCATGGATGGTTGAGGCGCCGCAGCCCGGGCTCAGGCAGCTCACCCCCCAGGCCCGCAGCGAGAGCTACATCCAGCAGCACCAGTGCGAATCCCTTTCCTGTTTTTCCCTGTTCCCTGTGTCTTTCCTCCTCTTCCCCCAACCTCCCCCCAACTCTGTCTTACCCCAACCTCCTCCCTGCGCTCCTTCCTCCCCTCCCGTCCTTTTCCTTGTCTCCTCCTCGTCCGATCTCCCTGCCTCCCTCCTCCGTGTCCTCCCCGCATCAGAGCCGAGCTGCCGCAACAGGAGACCGACGCACTCCGCTGGGATACGGCAGAATGAAGGGGCCCGCTCTCAACCACTGTTTTTTTTTTTTGAATAAAGGAGTATTCCGGCACCTCTCAGCATGGAATTAAAGCTCACTTGTATGTGTGTGTGTGTGTGTGTGTGTGTGTGTGTGTGTGTAACGTAATAAACTATGATATGAAGGGGAAGGTGAAATGATGTTATGTTATGTTAAGACACTGATGCTGTGATAAAGATAATGAAGTGGTGGATTTTTACGTTGGCAGACATATTTATTCACTCTGAATGCCAAAGACAGTGAGGCTCCATCACAGTATGCATTAGCCTTTTCATCTGCAGAGGGGGTAGGCAGCAAGTATAGGCTGATCACAAGGTGACCCAGAGGAGACGGTAATAAGCTGGGGGGAAGGAGCAAAAACTATTTAAAAGAATTTCGCCATATGTGTGTGTGTCTGAGAGTATCACTGATCTAATTGGTGCTTTCACAGGGTAAAGTTGTGCTGACAGACGGCACAGATCTTGACATTTTCACTAAAATATTAAAACAAAGAGTGTTTGGAAATGAAAAATGTGTGGCCATGTAAAGAAAGAGTGACAAAATGGACGATGATGTATCAATTCAGTTTAAACTGTAACTACTGTATAGGTTATTTTTTTTATTCTTCTATTTATACTTTTTGTATTGCTTTTTGACTGCTGCAACAGTCTAGTTTCCCAATTTGGGATTAATAAAATTCAATCTAATCTAATCTAATCTAAACTCCTGCATCATAAAATTAAACCATTGACACCTACATACAATTTAGAGCTGCCGGTTAGTCTAAATGTAAAGTCTAAATGTGTCCTTGGACTGTGGGAGTAGGCCGGAATACCCGGGGAGAACCCATGCAAACAGAGGGAGAACATGCAAACTCCCTCTCGAAGGTCATGGGCCTGCAGTAAACCCACAACTTTCCAGCTATGAGGCAACTTTATTCCATGAATAGATGTTCTGCAAACACGAGGATCCAACATTTAAAAAGGTGAATATGTTTTAAAACCACAAGGAGAACCTGGTTGTTTCTGTAAAATCTACATTTTTAGATCTGTAAATGCAAATGTAAAGTAGTGACTTCACACAATTTGTAGCGTACCACAGTCTTGCACTATTTTTTTTGTTGTCGTTCTTTGCACCCTTGCAGGACTGTCTTCAGCCCCTATCTTTAGCAGTGTCCTAAAGACACTTGAGTGTAATGTGACACACACACACACACACACTCACACACACACACACACACACACACACACACACACACACACACACACACACACACACACACACACTCACACACACACACACACACACACACTTCCACTTATCTGTGTGCGTCACAATAACAACAAAAGCAACAGGATAGCCAGGGTAATTTTATCACAAAGCCATCTGGAATTACAAATATTTCCCATTACGAGGAAGTAAAAGAAGATGCAGAAGGACAGAGGTTACTCTGAAAAATCTTTCTTTCTTGTGGGTCTGCACAATGTTATTTATCATCCCACAGTGCTTTGCTGGAGATGTTAATTAGAGCTGCCAGAGGAAAGGGAAATTCTACCGGAAAAATTCATATTTCAGGAACCATAAATATTATTTCATCCGTGAGGAGGACTTAAAGAAATCTGTGAATTCTAATAATCTAATAATCTCTACAGAAAATAGTTCTGATCTTCCTTTTATGTATCACATATCTTTTTTCTAATCTCACAGGGAGATGCAAAATATGATCAATATTCATGTTCAAAATGTATGATGATTGTGGTGGACATGGTAAAATGTGTATAATGATATAGTTTGAAAACCTAGCCCTAAAATGTGAGTCTCTTTTTTTTGTTGAAACAAATAGCATGTGGATAGTAAATCTATGTTATTTTGTTGTTATGTATGGTTTATTCAAATGTCAGTTACATTTGTTCAAATAATATCCTAGGGTAAATTGTCATATTGCATGATTTTTTTTCACTTCCACGTTCATTTTTTTTAAACAATGAGCTTGCTCCAGGGTTTGCTTTAATCGCTTTGTTTTATGTTTCATTTACTAGGTTTAGACAGTAGATGGAGCCAGAGAGTGTAAACTGGACACCAAACGCCTCTTCTTACCCCACAGGTTTCAGAGATGATATGATTTTTTTCAAGCACATTTTGATGGCTCTTGTGTTTCTGTGGTCAATGCTGAAACGTCATGAAACATGGAACAGAAGAGAAACCAAATTTCCAAATAACAGCACAGCTCGATTTCGATTCAGTCGATAATGTGGTAATAACCCAACTGACTTTCTCCTCTGGAGGCCAATTTAAAACCAGGCTTTCAATTGCCAGCTATGGAAAATGGGCTATAAATTGATTAAGACCAACAAATAAGCAGAAATCTTTTCACGGGCATCTTGACATTGTCCAGCATCCGCTGCTACCCAGGTCTTCTCCTCAGCCATCCGTCTCCTTTTGTCAGCAGTCTCTGTCCTTCCACCTACTCCATCTTGTACGCACAGGAGCTGACACTGAGGCTAACCGGCTTGTCATTGATTTTACTCTCAAGACTGGCACCGGTCCCCTTTTTGGCACAGTGCCCATCAGATAGTGCGGCCCCACTTGTCTGGCCATTTGAAAACGTTCATTGTGCAATTTGAGTTCGAGTCGAGATAAAACTTCCAGTGAACCCACTGATTCCCTGTTATCACTCCAGTGTTATAGCACACCACCCACCATCACCATCACCACATCACAGACCAGACCAGACCAGACTAATGACAACAAAGGGCTTTTAATGATGACTGGTTACACAGACCTTCCTTCAACTATGTTCTTCTATTCATTTACTATTAGGAGCTTGGCTGTCTCCTTTAGACACACTATGCTACTCTCTAGAAGAGACAGGTAAAGTGTAACACCCACAATGTTGTCTTTTATTCAAAAAGGTAACACCAAAATAAATGTAATGTACAAATGTAAAAAAAATAAATAGACTCCTCAGCTATACCTTGGAACAATTTGAAATAAATTGTACAAAAAAGTTGACAGAACAAACAGACAGAAATCAGTGATGCTTAATCAAAAAGGGCATGAAGAGCAAACATCTGTGAATCCCTCACTGCCTTGTTTCACACATAGTTCCCAAAAGGAGTGAGAAGCACAAACACATTTATTTTTAGCTGTTCTATGCCCAAGAGTCATGCAATGAGAGTCAGATGCCTTTCTTTCAAATGTGAATTCCAGTTAACATAATTGTAGAACAACACCACTGACTCGTTTAACGACAAAAACACCAATTCGTTTGAACATATTATCTTCAAAGGTCTGTACAAAATTAACAGACAGTTATTTATGAAACTGGATTCTTCTGACAGGTCATACAGGCAGAAATGGCCTTTTATGTCCAAACACAAGAAAACCGGCAAGTACAAGAATGCACAGGGCTTGTTGCCTGCTGAAGCCACACCCACCGTGTTCAGGAGCTGCCTCCGGTACTGTAACAGAACAACATTTTTGCTCACAAACAAACAAAACCATATGATTTTGTAGTCTTGATAAAAAATGAACGAAAAACTTTTTTTTTTTTTTTTTTAAATCTTAAGCTAAGTCAGGAGCCCTTCTCTTCCATCCACTTAGGGTGCAAAGACATACTAACACATTGTGACCTTTCCTCAGTAGACTGTGTGATATCAGCATTGTTTGGAAACAATTTGCCTCAGTTCGGATCAGCTTCACTCTCCCCAAAGTTGCCGAAGATTCCCGGAAGATTCTGAGGAAGAAGTCATGTTTATTACTAGCCAAGAAACCTTTACGCAATCAGTGTCTGTAATCTCCATATTTTTATTTAACATTCCTCCATGTGAAGTATGGGAGCAGCGTTGGGCCATGGAGGTGGGCTGCTCTGCTCCAGACACTGGGGGGAGATTCAGGGCTCACGGTAAGACAATGAGCCAAGCCAGAGCAGGGCGCTTCTTCATGATGGACTCCTCAAGAACACCAGATCATACTCAGCAGCAGAGTCTTATATACAAACGGGTCAATGACGACCACATCAGGCCAGTCAAGTCTTAAACATCCCTGTGTGTGCCTGGAATCCTCGGGATATTTTCTGAAACAGTGAACACCACAAGCTATTTAGGGACTATCTCTACTGTCCCACTTTGCCTGGCTGGGAGAAAAATCTGTAACTGGCTTGAGATGGATGTCCAGAAAATACGAGTTAATCTGGCACAGATGAGCAACATCTGTATCTAGTGATAGAGCAAACGTGGGCTCGGACAAAGTGTTTACACAGCCGTGTCGCTAATCTCTCTTTGTCCAAAGGGCCTTTGCAAATTTGGACTCTAATCCACTTTGAAGTCACGTAGTGATACCATCAAAGAAGAGGAACATCTCCTCTGAGTGGGCCGGGTGATTTAGTGTAATTTATGCTTTTTTGCGCTGCTGCTCTACATGTTATCAGTTCTAGTGTCAACAAGAACAGCAGGCTCATGTCATGAGACCATAACAAATGCCTGGTTTGGAAAGACTCAGATTTAACATGCCGGCGGAGCCATAATTAACCGTAATTGCCATTATTCCTTGTGTTTGACTCACTCACAGGAGTGAGACGGAGGAGCGGTGGGCAGGAGCTGACCTCCTCTTACTAACTTTGGTCATGGCTGCTGCAGCACTGGTGGCTTCGTATATCTTATCATTCCACAGTCTGTCTAGCTCTTGTTGTCTGTAGTGTGCATGTGTATGTGTGTGAGAGAGACAGAGAGCGAGAGAGAGAGAGAAAAAAGAGAGTATATGTGAGTGTTTGATGGAGGCTCCCACACACCGCCCTGACTTGTTATGGTAAAGCTCAGTTGTATGGAGATTTGTCTTGGCTTTCACTGTATTACATCACTTCCTGTATATGATCTCTGAAACATTTTTCTATTACTGCTGATGTGAAACTATTAGGTCTCAAGACAACCTGCAAGTGATGTCCCAAACAACTGTCATCATACACATAGCAAGATGGACATATTTAAAAAGAGAATTGTGTATGTATAAAATGTATAATGTATAAAGCCTAATGACTGTATGGTGTATTGTGTACACACAGCACACATAAATATTCACATAAATAAAATCATTCTGCTAATATCTTTTAACTAAAAGTGACTTTAAGCGTGTCACACTAAAATGATTTTTTTTTCTGGCTGTTTTCCATTAATGAAAACATCAATTGATGTCTTTAGTCCCAGAAATTTCATCTTGAATGGAGTTGTCATGCTGCATTTTCACACCAACATTCCAGTCGAACAGCCTTCTCTGCAGGCTTCTCCTGTAATGAGCAGCGTGCACAAGGCCTTCGTATGTGACACAGTCCAGCAGGGACTTGGCAGGGGCCGGCCGGCAATTAGTAACATTATGGAACAAACCAGTAAAGCCTCCTGTTTGACAAGGGGAGGATTGAATAGGTGTGGCGTCTGCCCTGTAGGGCGCTGCAAACATCAGACGGACCTGTTGAGTCTGAGGTCCACATGAATAAAAGCACACCGCTGCCACAAACTGCTGTATCTGCAGCATTTCTGGGCTGAGTGACATCACCGACGACCTCCGCACTGTGCCAGAGACTTGATCTCCAATTAGGCCCGACACCTAATTTGAGATACCTTTTGTGTCGCCGTGAGGATTATTTTGGTGGCAATCTTGGCATCAATCTCCTAATGGATCCTGGCTTAATTCAATGACGGTAAATCAAAGGAGCGACGGCAGCCTTGCCAGGGGAAGCAGCCCCTCCTCTTCTTGCCAAGGCGGCGGGCTAAGAAGGTGCTCAAGTGACGATTTTATCCTAATCCGATTAAATCTGATGGAGTTTAAGGAGATGTGATCTGGTGCTGTTATTGTGCAGTGATTGGATTTCCTCAAGAGAAGACACCGAGACCTCTGGCTCGTGAGCAAATCTGGCGCCTCTGTGTTTTTCTTATGTACACGATGGACAAGAAATCAAAGCCACAGCTCGTCGGCTTCAGGCATCATATGCTCTTCTGTCACGTGAAAGTAATGGTCGGGACCGGCCATGGAAATGCAGTTGGAGTCCCTCGTTGATTTTTTCTTCATGTCAAAGAGCCTTTTTTTAAATGCTGGTGAGACGGCGTAAGACTTGCAAACGCTCACTAGCGGAGCTGCAGCAACGTTTAGTGCCGGTCTGCTGCGTCGCCGGCGACACGCACAGCCGGCAGTAACGTGTTTGCCAAGAGGGATGCTGAGCGGCAGCAGGGACGTTTAACATCCTGTGATCCCACACACACACACACACGCACGCGCGCACCTTTGGTTGTTGGTTGATTGCACAACTTCAGTGAATTATTCTCAAGAATATCATCATACCATTTAAGGCTGTTTATTGGCAGTCATTTGCAGAGTTGAATAGAGGCCAGCAGGGAACAATAAATATAAATAATAAAAAAAATCGAGAGAAGGAACAAATCCAAAACGGTGATGCATGTTGAGCTATACTGACACTGAGCTGATTGAGCTGATGACATGCAGGTGTGTAAGAGGGGCACCTGTTAGCACAGCAGGTGTAGCTGATGGCTCATCACAGACATCTGTCTGCACTGTCTGGGGCCGGACAAAAACCCTCTCCTCTTCCATTCCCACAGGTGACGAAAGATGAAGTGGACACCGAGCTTATCATCCACGCGCACAAAATAGCACGCTCGCTATCTCAAACTGAAAAAAACAAAAATCCACTACCGGGTCTGCGCAACCTCGCCAGTTTCCACAAGCGGTCAAGGCCTCGAGCCAAAGCTCAGGTCTCATTTACGGTCAGCGGCATGTGTTCCACTGTAAGGTGACGAGTGAGATAAAGAGGAAGTTGTTCCCGGGTCGAAGCTGGCAGGAGCGATTGCTAGTGAGTCATGCTTTGGGTTAGATGCAGCGCCAGCCTGCGACAAATTATAATTCAGTAAAATGTATCCTGCCTATTGTCTGATAGTGCCACCGGCAAGGTAAACTTACTACAAAACACGACATGTGTTTGTTTTGGCGCAATAATTCACACTCGCGAATGGCCAGGTCATGTCGTCGTTCATTCACTGGCACTTGTTTAAAGGAAGCCAACTATTACATCTAATCTACTTTCAGTAGAAAGGCTCCCACAGACTGCATGATTTTTGCGATCTTATAAAATGTTTGAATGCCACACTGCGACATAGATCCTCATACATTCTGGTGAGACATCAAGATTTATGTTGGCAGAATATTCAATGACCATGAACTAAAGTGCAGGCCACAATGTGCATTAATATGCTTTGTCTTCAGCACAATAAATCTACTCTCCAACAAAGAATATGAAAACTCAGGTTTCTAAGTATTTTTTATAATTGCATTCATGAGTGCAGGAAAAGAAAAGAGGAAAAGGAGAATTTGGACTCTGTCCTGCCTTGGCAAAAGAACCAAACTTGGCTTGGCTGTTTTGCTGAGAACGTTTGAGGTATGTAGTTATTCACTTCTAGCAATAGGCATTTACGCTACCAGCGTTCAACAATAGCATAACGGTTACTGATATTTATCAGCACCTAACAGTCTCTACAAGTATAAATATTATGTACTTGAGAGGACTATTGAAATATCTATATATTTATCTATGTCGACTGGCAGTGAACATCACCTAATTTCCTACTGTATTTCTATTGGTTGCTCAGTAGATGTTGGTTGTAAGGTTGTCACAAGTCATCGTAGATACTGACAGAATTTTTTTGCAAGACTGTGACGACGGCCACCCTTGAATTGGTCTCACGGTACGATGATTGCACGATGATTGTCTTTCATCTGAGACTGCCAAAGATCTGTGTGTAGCTGCCTGAAGCAATGGGATCAGTTCCTCAGTTTTACTTTACTTTTTACTTCCTTTTTTTCCTGGAATTTATGGTCTGTCCAATTTTGCATCTTCCACCCTCAAGAAAAAAAAAAAAAAAAAAAAAAAATGTTACTGCCTATACACCACTGGGTCCAACCATTGTTACTGTCCTCCATGGTGCTTTCTGTTTATCCCTGCACTCTGTTTGTTTGCACTCTTGTGTTGCTCTCTTTTCAAACACTCTGGAAGGACCCTCAGCCCAAGTGTCCTCCTTGAGCTGCAGCAAGAACTGTCAGAAAGATGGCACAACGGCGAGAGCGAAGCAAAGGTGGAAAACAGCCGGCAAAGGAGGAGAAGGAGAAATCAACCAGAGCACCTGTGGACAAACATTACATAACTACATAACATAACTTACATAACTGAGGCTCTGAGGAAAAGCAGTGCACCGTGGAGGAGCTGTCACTGGGATAAACACACACACACAAAAACACACACACACACAAACACTCACATCGGCACAGGATATTGGCACAGTTTTGGCCGCTCTGAGTTGTTTCAACATAGAAGAATCAAGCGCTCTCTTGACTTTTCTCTGGCACATTTAAAAAAACACCACGATTTCACTTCAAATATCGTCACGTTTTCTTTATTTGGTGCAGATGAAAAAGTGTTGGACCGTGAGCTTCAGCGTTTACATTCTTTTTCAGCCGGTCTGTTCCCCATTGTCCTCCTCGTGGGGCGAGGAAAAAAAAGAGTCTCATTTAAGCTTTACAGATGCATGTGTGATGCTGTGCAGGTTGCCCATATTTAGGAAGAGGGATTGTGGCGCTGGCTCTTCCTCCGGAGCATGCAAAACACTTGACGTCTTTTATGGTGCATGGAGCAGCGTTTTGGTTTGATTCTGCTTTATTATATATATATGTATATACTGAACTGGCGACTTGTCCAGGGTGTCACCCTGCCTTCGCCCTAAGACAGCTGGGATAGGCTCCAGCAGACCCCCGTGACCCTGAATTGGAATAAGCGGGCATAGAAGATGAATGAATGAATGTATATACTGTATATACTTACACATGAGGCGTTTTTGTGCATGTGACACAAAGGCGGACGACAAGTTGACAGAATGTGTGTCTGTCCGCACTGACTTTGCTGCTCCTCTGGCAGGGAACTTCGGGTCAGCCTAGGTCCTGGCAGTACCGTGCGCTCTCTGACTATAAACTGATCACAAAATACACTTGGCAGTGGTCTCTTTGTCAAGAAGTCTCTCTCTCCCTCTCTCTCTCTCACACACACACCTGTTGTGTGATGTTTCTGTTTGTTGTCTGTCATTTTCTGCACAGCAAATGCATGTTTCCTGTACTTGCAAACAAGCAGGCAGCTGTTAAGTTGGCCCCCAGGCTCAGATATTTTTGGGACTCGACTGTGTTTGCGCGCTAACGGGGGTGTGTTTGCAGCCAGCCGCTCAGTCTGGATATCGCAAGTCAGCTCAACCATCTCAATAAGTGCTTGCTGACAAAATAAAATGAGGCATAGCAGCAATGGTGGCTGACTTGGTTGAAAACAGAGCGGCTCCAACACAAGACTGCATTGTGTGACTGTATTTGGTGAAAATGTGCAAAGGTGCGGACGACGGCTAGAACTTTAATCACGTTAATCACCGTCCTCCAGGAAACACAGTGGAAATGTTTTCCGAATGACACTCAGTTCTATAAAGGGTTCTATCAAAATGAAGCCTCAGCAATGAATGAGCCTTTGGATCCGAAGACTTTTGTAGAAGGTACTACTTTTAAAGTTTCAAAGTGTTTTTTGTTGTCAAAGCTTTCTAAATGTTAAAATTCTAAGTTAAAAATATGTTGGTATGTTCCATGGAAACTTGCAGTAAAACACACAGAGAGACACTGTACAAGACTGAAAAGCCATCTGCACTTGTGTGTGTGTGTGTGTGTGTGTGTGTGTGTGTGTGTGTGTGTGCTTGTTTGTAATGAGGTAATTTAGCTGATTGTACTTCCTCTGCAGCAGTTGATACCATGGCTGCTGTGACCACTCGCACCTGTCAGTGTACATTATATCTTTCTCTTCCACACACACACACACACACACACAGACAGACAGACACTGCGACACACTCCTGTAAACTAACTGAATGAATGAAATAAGCATATTATCCTTTATAGTCTGACCTTTGTGGAAAATACTGAAACATGGTTCACATGACAGCACGGAGACAAAAAAAAAGCTGTTTGAGGTAAAAGTTTGACGAATTGCAGGAGGTGCCGGCTTTTCCTTTTTTATTTATTTATTTTTAGAAGGCGTGATAATGGTGAATGCCACGCTTGTTCAACACACACGCGGCTCTTCGTCTGTCTGGCTGCTTGTTTTGGCCTCTTGATGAATCACTGATTCCATTACTGGGCGTCAGACAAGTTTGCAGCGAAGCAGCCGGCAGCTTTCCAAGGAGCAGTGCGTTAGTAGACGAGCTAACGAGCTTAGTCAGCACTTCTGTTCCACAAGAAACACTCACACACGCATACAGAGACGCATGCCAGAGATTCAGGGGATTAATTTTTCCGTCTTTATTATTTTGTTAAGAAATGTTCTGGACATCTCCGTCAATAAATATTTACATTTCAAGATAACATTCACGTCAGCCCTGGCGGAGGTAGAAAACAAAGCACGTTCCTTAGGTAGAGGCAAATTAAATGAAGCGTTTCTATTTGCGACGAGACCCGCAGACGTGCAAACACAACACGGCACAGCACGGCACAGGTATGACACAAATCACATTCTCACTTTACATGGATCTCAGGTTTCAATGCGACTAAAACTGTGTTTGAATTAGAATCAAAACCACTACGGGCGTCTTTATTAGAGGCCCAGGTTGTAACGTTTAAAGGGATCTGCTGACTTGACCTGGAATAGCAACGTGTTGTGTAATTCCCGGTTCATTACCAACAATAGCTACACAATGCTACACTTATTGTGCCACAAGGAATCTGAAGCAGCTCAGGAGCAGAGAAAATGTCTTCCTTGTTTCACTCTGACGTCACAGCTCTCATACAAAAGACGTGAGATCAAGGGGGACACCAGACATTGGAGGTTTGCGTCAGGATGTCCTCCCGTAATGGAACTTGATGAACGAGAGAAAAATGTTTGCTGGGGTGACCTGCTTTCTGTTGGACGGGTCAAGACAGCGTCTTATGTTTTGATGGCTGTCGCAGCCTGCAGAATAATAAATATATAAGCATTCCTTTGTTTGCAGGGTGCTCTGTCCCCCCTAGGGGCTGCTAAATCTGACACGCTAGGCTTTTAAAGATATAGATAAATTAATAAAAAACAGACAACACAAAGGCATGTTCACGTTAGAGGTAATCCAAGGATCACACTGTAAAATTCTTAAACACTTATGAAGTCAGTTTCAAGCACTAATAATGATTATCAATCAAAATTGCATCACAATGTAACATTACATGGAGTGCGTACTGAATTTACACTAAGACAACATCATTTAGAGGACGCATCAGCACAAATTGCTAGCTATATGTGCATGTGAAGGCAGGAACAACTAAACAACGTTGAGGCAGTCAACTTGGATTAGCCTGTTCTCTGTTCTCTCTGAGCGAAAAACAATATCCTCCCGCTCTAGACGACCGAGAGCCGTACTCTTGGTTCTAGCCGACCCAAAGAGGTGAAACAGGGAAAAGACTGGGCGTATCTTAAAATGTCGGGAGCAAAGGAGGGAAAATATTTCCAGTGAATATGTGATGACAGAGGGAGAAAGAAAGAGCAATTAGGACAGCGTCTGGGCTTCAGCTGCAGATGTTTTTCTCATATCTGCATGTACATCGCAAAAATGCTTTTTGGACCAAGTACAAGAAATTAATGAAAAACAGGCTGAGACTGTTGATAGGAGCATTGCTATATGTATATATATATGTATATATATATATATATATATATATATATATATGTGCAGGTTTGTTTGTATGCTACACATGGCATTGTTATTCCTTCTATAGGCTCCAAGGCCCAGTGTGTGATACTTAATGGTGATGAATTGTTTATTTCTTGTTAGACGCAGTCACTGAAAATAAATAACTGTATTTTGATGTATATTCCACTAAGGAACGTATCAACAGTCAACCAGAAGGTGGATCCACTCTGGGCTTCCCTATTTGTACGCTGACATCACAGCTGGTATGAGAAACGAGTGATAGAAGAGAGACATCAGGAAACTGGAACAGGAACTGCAATATGCTTCTGACCACTAGGTGCAACTAAGTGTTAGACATTGGGCTTTTGATATGTATAACAAAATAATTATTTAATGCAGGGTTGCCAGGTCACACGTAATGTCGTGACATCAGTGAGACCATTTAGTTTACACCATGCCATGGTTTATTTGTCTTGTCTTGTCTTGCTCTGGAGGTTTATGTTCTTTTTGAGAAAAATGGATTTTCCTATTTGTAACCTGACAAGCGTGTGACCAGCAGCTAATTTTCCTGCCAATCTTTTTTTGAAAAAAAAATAATTCCAGGACTTCTGGTGATCTGTTTTCCTGTTTCACTGCTTGTGCTGCCTCAACATTATTTGGAAATTAATGACTAAAGACATTTGTTATTACGGACTTATACCTTACCTATTTCAGTCTTACTATGTCAGTGAAACTCATAAAGTGCGTCACTTTGCCAATGTTTTCAGTCGTTTAAGAAACACTTCACCAAAAAAATCTAAATTTCAGCCATTTGTATACGGTGTTGTTGTTGGTGGAGTCTGTGGTTCGTGGAATTTTTTCCCCTCTGTGTGAAAACCCAGAATGATTATTGAGGATGATTGATGATAATTATGTCAATGTCATAACAACCTCCTCCAGCAGCAGGGCTGTGTTTGGCCAGTGGGTGAAATGTAAATTTTGGGTGAACAATTAAGTGATCACAATGAGCATTTTTTTGCTTCTGTGCATCAACAACTCAGGTGCCTGAGACACAGAGTGTATTTATACATCTGCCTGTCTTGCTGTCGTTACCATCAGCGACAAAAAATCCTGACAAGCTGCTACTTCATGCTGCAGGTGGCCAAAGACTGAAGTAGTTTTAAACCAAAAGTACAGCGAACATTTCCAGCAAACATTGGTCATGCAGCGGAAGACAAAGGTTCCCCACAGCTGCCGCTGGTGGAGCCGCTGGCCTGCGGGCCTCCCAGGGAACCCGTCGCCACCTCTACGGCCTGCTCACAGCAGGACGGTGGAGGAGAGAGAGTGAGCGAGCTGCCTCTGATGGAGCTCTCGAAGCTGTCCCTCCACTCTGACTGGACCCGCAGTCCCCGCACGCCGTTAAGCTCCGACTTCCCCTTTGTCCTGCACGGAGGCTCGGAGGGCCCCTCCCTCTCCCGGCATTGAACCCACTGCCTCCTGCCTTTACCCCTCAGGCAGAGTATCTCTTGGAAGGCGTGCCTGAAATCCGGGCTCCGGCAGTATATGAGCGGGTTGAAGGCTGAGTTGGAGTATCCCAGCCAGTTGAGGATACGAAAGAGCAGTCCGATGTCTCCCAGGTCGAGAAAAGTCACAAGGATGTTGAGGATGAAGAAGGGCAGCCAACACAGTGTGAAGGTCCCCATGATGATCCCCAGAGTTTTCACCGCCTTGTGCTCCTTCAGGGAGAACTTGAGACGCTTTGCGGCGGAATGTTTTCCTTCCCCCTTCTCCGTCTTCGCTCTGCTCTCTCCTGAGTTCTCCTCCCTCCCGGCGTCCGCACCTCCCCATCGCTGCATGCTCATCCTGTCCTCCCCCGCTTCGGTCCCCGCCCTCAATTGATTCACGGCTGGACTGTCGCCGGGTTTGGTCCGCTGCGCCGTGAGGTGCAAGTTGTGCAAGTGCCTCTCCCTGCCTCGGATCTTCTCCAGCTGCCTCTGAGCCTCCTGGAAGACGCGGCTGTAAAGGAAGATCATCACCACCAGCGGCACGTAGAAGGAAACGATGGACGACGACACGGCGTACGCCGCGTTGGTGTTGAAGTCGCAGCAGTACTGGTCGTCCAGGCACCGCAGGGCTTCCTGGTCGTGAGACACCCACAGTTTGAGATGGATGGGCAGGAAGGAGATGAGGGAGGCAACGGCCCAGACTCCCAGCACCACTGCAAAGGCCCGGCCTCTGACCAGCAAAAGAACACAATAGTCGAGTTAGTTAATGAAATGTCAGGCAGACTTGTACATTAGGCTTTACGGAGCTCGTGCTAGTTGCTATGATGTTTTATAATGGCTCAAACTGCTCCACCAACACCCAGAATACACCCAAAACAGACAATGGTATAGTTTTAACTGCTCCTGTCTTGTCCTACTTAGTACCTAAACCATTCCCAGCGTTGGGCCAAGACTGTACCATGAATTTGTACTTTTCCTTTGTTTCTCTCTCAAACTCGAGAGCCCTGGCCAGAATGTTTCACCTCATAAATCCTGATAGCATGCTACAAAGTCAAATCATTGGCAAAAGAAATGCTATATGTCAAATGAAGCCACACCCCAAAATGTGAACATATGTGATTCATATGTTGTATTTTGTAGTTTACTTAACAGCAGATGAAAAACACCTGGAACTTGTCAAGACAGTTTTCAGCATTATCAGCACTTGTTGTGTTTTTCCGACATATCCTGCATTTACTCATCCAGATACATTCCATTTACCGACCTATTGCTGAAATTACTTGGAGAAATCAAGCTTGCAATCTACAGCACATCTGCTTTGACTGGACTATGAAACCAAACTGTGGGCACCTGGTGAGCAGCGTCGGGTACCGCAGCGGCGAGGTGATGGCCAGGTAACGGTCCACGGCGATCACGCACAACGTCTCTATGCTCGCCGTCACGCACAGCACGTCGGTTGCCGTCCAGAATTCGCACATGAAGTTTCCGAACTGCCAGACTCCCAGCAGGATGTAGCTGGATCCAAAGGGCACCACCACCAGGCCCATGATGAGGTCAGCGATGGCCAGCGAGGCGATGAAGAGGTTGGTGATGGTCTGCAGCCGCTGGAAGCGCAGGATGGCCGTGATGACCAGCACATTGCCTGTTGCCAATGGAGACGTTTGGGCGTCACAAAACACGCAATGACATTTAGACCAACGGCAGAATGTTCCAAACTCACCAAAAACAATGGCCAGAACCAGGAGAGACATTGCGATGCCCAGGACCACGAGCTGTGCATCGCTGTACTCTAATGACCTTTCCCGCCAGCTGGTGAAGTTGCTGTGCCCCGACTGGTTAACTAGCATGGAGACGGCGGTTGTAGGGTCCATGACCTATTGGTGAAGGAGATGGACGTAACTCTTAAGAAACCACGGCTCAGTGGTTAATATGAGATCATTTGTATTCAGGCGGAGCTCATATATACTTAAACCGGGAGAAACTGCTTTATTGGTAATAATTTACTTACTATTTTATTTGGTTTCTTGATTTCTTTTTAAGTAATATATTTTTTCTCTTTGCACTGTATGCTGCTGCAACTATGCAAATTTCCCCAATGTGGAATAAATAAAGGCATTCTCTTGGTGGATTGTTTATGAGTCCTTGTACATATGGGATTGATAGCAGGGGGGCAAACTGGATGACTGATGGACGGGTTGATATATAGACTATATTGCAGTCTTGACATTAAAGTTGCAATATCTCAAATTCCCATCAGAGAACCATTCACAATACATTACTTTTCACCTAATAAGGTTGAGAGCAAGTCATAGAGATGTGACCTTGGATGTGAAGGAGCGACGCAAACATTGAGCAGTCCATTTGAGCAGTAAGGCTGTAACACTAAGCAAACAACCAAAGATTGAACACTGCTTTGGAGACGCAGCCTTTTGAGCTCTTGTTAGGATGAAACATGTTGCCACACCCTCACTGTTCACACAGCAGCTCGGATCAGGAAGACCTTCTGTTCTTCTGTGACTGTCCAGGGTGGTAGAAGGTTTAAGTTGAGGCAACTGGACTAGTTTTTCTTGAAGGCGTCTTCAAGATAGAAAAAACAGTCCAGTTGCACTAACTTAAACCTTCTACACTAAGATGACATGGACAACTGAGAATCTTCACAGCCACTGGGCAGGTTGTCAGTTCCGCCATCAGCCGACTCCTCAGCTCTGCTCCTTTCACCTTCTGTCCTTCATTTTTTGCCTCCCATCCACCGTCCTCGTTTTTAAACACTATACCCTTCTTTCCTGCCGGCTCTTTCCCATCATCTCCATCTTTCACTGCACCAGCATATCCGCGCCCAACCCCCGTCTCCCCCAGGCTCCCGGATGTCAGCATCCCACTGTCTGCACTCCAGAGGGATTCTCTGTTGCTCTGCCAAAAGCACTCAGACCCTTTTTTAAAAGTCACGCCATCGAGTCCACGCGCCAAAGTTCTTTCTGTCCTGTCACATTTACTTCATCTGGACGAACAGACAAACTCTCTATTCAGCGCTCGTTCCTCAGCTTAACGGTTGCATGTCGGTGGACTGGAACAACTGAACTGAAGCGATGGAAATCACTTTGGTTCCCTCACTGACTGATTTCATACTTGTAATCAAAAGCCAATGTTTTTTTTTTTTTTTTTGCGAGTGCAAGGTATGTCCTTGTCTCTATTCTGGCCACTCCACAGGTGTGGTTGGGTGTTGGGAGCCCATTGGGGCTGGAGGAATGCTGCGTGTGCTGAAAAGAAGCACATATGTTTTACTTAAATGCAGAGAAGCACATGCCTTAAGTGGATCAACAGCACTCATTTGTAATATTCACTTCAGTTGATGTGATTCTCCTGTGCTTTGACAGGAGAAACCCCAAGGATTCTTCTTCACTGTCCACCCTGTTGGCTCACAGAGTGTGTTTTAATACTATTTATTCATGCAGCAGCAGTAGTAGCTTGTAGTCTCAGTAGCTCAACCTTGTCTAATC
The DNA here is from genome assembly GCA_009823395.1 of Thamnaconus septentrionalis. Lineage (NCBI taxonomy): Eukaryota > Metazoa > Chordata > Actinopteri > Tetraodontiformes > Monacanthidae > Thamnaconus > Thamnaconus septentrionalis. The sequence continues at coordinate 20,383,676 of CM020504.1, forward strand.
TCTATTTGCTTGTTTAGCGCTTACAGTTGCAGGGGGAACGGCATGTGCGGCTTACTTTCTTAAACACATTTTTGGCCCGCTCCCGAGCTTGTTTGGTTAACTGGACCCGCCGCGTGCGTTTGCACTTGGATTAATATGTATGGTGGCATCGGCCCAACCCAATCTGAGCACTCCTGACGCAGCTCGATGCCAGCTGCCAAGAGAGACACGAAAGATTTCCGAGTGTTTACACACTGCCTGGTGGTCAATGCGCAAAGTGTTGGATATTGGGATGAATGTCAAGTCGCTGGGCGGGTCGGCAGACCGTTATTTATCTTATGACAATCATTTCACAGGTGGAAGGACTTGCTGCAGGTTCTCAAACAAAGGTGGCAGTGTGTTGTTTTTTTTTGCAGGGCCTTTAGTAATGTGGCATGTAATTATAGGCGTCACAGACTCAACCCTTGCTATGTTTAGAGAACGCAGAGTGGTGGGAGTGGTGGCAAAACGATGGATCGCTGGCAACATTTGTCATTCAAAATGAATTCTGCTTGCCACTGAAAAAGGGAAGTGCACAGTGTTCATGTTTGAGAAACGCCTGTGACTTCCTTAAGGTTAAACCTCGGCTAGTTTCCTAGCCGAGGAAGGATGGATGTTAAAACTGCTTTGCTCCATGAAGCGCCAAATGGTTTGAGGACAAAACGCTCAGATTGAGTGAACAGCCACAGCTCCACAGGGATTGGTCCCAATCAGCGGGAACAGCCCTCAGGTCATTGTATTCACTTGATTTCAATTTTGTTTGTTCCTCACTCTGTCTTCTCACACTTCTCTGGGGCACACTGAATTGCCCTGCGTCTACGCTGCGTTTTGTACACATTTGCAAATTGACTTGCCCTTTCAACCTTTACACAGAACCATTAGTTATTGGTGTCGCGTTAACCCCGCCCACCCATCGGATCAATACTGCAGCCGGCTATCTCCGCTAATGCCCAGTCGAGCTTGAAAGCCCGCAGGAAAGGTTTTACGCTGGCCGCCCTCCCCCTGGCTGAGCTGCGTAAACAGACAGGCGCGTGCACACAAAGAGCCGAGGACCCCTCTTCAAGACCTTTACTAACATCAAAGATTTCTAACGACACCCTAATTCCCTCTAATTCCTGAGCCAAGGACGACCAACGAGTCTGAGAACTTAAAAATACAGGAACTCCACAGAAAGCACCATACATTGAAGAATGCATGGTGCGTTGCACAAACACACGCACACACACACACACACACACACACACACACCCGACTCAGTCGATATAATTTGAAAAAAAAACACTGTTATTTTTGATGATATAGGCCGAAGAGTCATGCTGCCTCGTGACTTTAAATGAATGTTGTTTTGTTAAGCATCTATTACTTTGAATAACGTAGAAATTTAACAAAATGAGGCAAATAAATCCACAATTAATACACCTACGGGATTCATCGGCTATCGCTTTTTGTGGGAAGAAATAAAAAAAAAATGATTATAATAAACGTGCGACTGCTCACCAAACTGGCCATTTACTGGCCCATAAAACATTTCAATGAGCTGATAAAGTCGACCACAGCAGCCCGAAATCTGACTTGTCTCTTTTGGGGACCTGGGGTTATGTCAGAGGCACCTTGGCAAACAAAAAACCCAAATGATTTCACAACAGGGTCACCTAGTTTTAGCAGCTGCCACATGTACAAAGCTCAATGAAACTATCCAAACCCTGCCAGAAACTTACTGTACTAACGAGTAAAGTCACATTTTAACTGTATTTCTGCCTCCAAATCATCCTAATGACTTCACATTTCCGGAACCGCGTGGCACTTTATTACTTTATTACAGTAGGATTACGTTATTCAATGCACAGCATGCGTTTGCAACAACGGAGCACGCATGCAACTTCAATGTTTCCATATGTCTCCCACCTCCAGTGTCCGACTTCCCCTCTGCGGTCCAGAAATGAGGTAATCCAGCCGGCTTTTACATCCACAGCACAGTGTATCATTATAAAGTGTTTGTGAGCAGCACTTTTCTGTTTTCTTCCTCTCTTCTTCTTCTTCTTCTTCTTCTTCTTCTTCTTCTTCTTCTTCTTCTGAGTTATGAACGTGTGGTTTGGCGTGGGACACGCGCACACACTCTGTCTGCTTACTGCTCTCCTGCACCAGCACATGGGTAAACATGCACAAACACATGCACACACACACACACACACACCCTCTCTCTTCCCCCCCTCTCTCTCTCGTATCAGCCCTTTGCCGCACTTGCCCTTTTGGAGCAGCTGAGCCTGTCACTCTGTTTTAAGAACAAGCCTCTGTGACGTTGCAGCAGGCCGGCAGCCAATCAGAGGGCGAGGAGCGGCTTTTGATGAATATCAAATGTCTGCAGAGCATGGCCAGCCATAAAGCACCTCTGGGAAACATTTGGCTTTCTGTTTCTTTCTCTTTTTTCCAGTCCTTTAGCTCCACCCCCATCCAAATCTCACATTCACACATTGGAGCTTGTGTGCGAACCTGTTGCTGCTGCAGCTGGTGGAAACACCAACACCACAATATTCCACCACAATGCTCAATTCTCACCCAAATGTTTATCTTGTGCACTAAAAGTGAGAATGAAACAGGGGTAGAGTGACAACAGAGTGACCGCAGTGTAACATCCTGTCGCCTCTAAGTTCTGCTGCGATGGGAAGGTGTGATTCTCGACCCGTACTGAGGCGACTGTGAAGTTTTGTTAACAGCGCGACTGGTTTGCCTGCAACTTACACATATGTGAATTTTGAATGAGGGGCTCCATCTCTGACAAAAGGGACCAGGTGCCTGCAGCCTGTTTGAGCTCAATCTAATAAGCAGACGTACAGTGCAGAGGGGATTCAGAGCATACCGTGGAGGGGCTGCTGGGTGGGGTGATCAGCCGGGTCAAACTGTAACGACGGGGAAAAAAAGGATCCAACCGAATCAATACACTGTTAGGCACAACATTAGATCAAAATACAAAGGCCATAAATGTAAACGAGTCAGTCGTGGGGTTGTGGGCAATCATTGGAAGTCCTTCAGCAGCTCTCATGCGTCACTGAATGCATTGCCGTGTCTGCTTAATGCTGATGCACGCGCACGACCAGCTGAAGACCTCATGCGTGCTCTCTGCAGCATGGAAATGAGGTTTTTGCTCCTCAAGCCAAGCCGTTGTCGTCCAGCTAGCAGACCCATCGGATCAAAACAACTCTCCTGAATCCTGCTCGATTTCGCTGGTCTTTCGAACCATTTCCCTTTTCTGTATGTCACTTATTTTCATGCTGCCATTGTGCAGAGAAGCTCAAAGGTTTGCCCTGGCAATCGCAAACACTCGCACGAGACAAAACGGTGACGCAATGAGTGCGCAGACAATAACCCAAAAATCCCTTTATCCTCAGCTCAGGTGCCTCATTAGTGCTGGAACATGTCTTCCTCTGGGTATAGCACCATAAGAGGTTCCATATCCTGCTGTCTGTCAAGCCCCAACACATTCCTCTCCGCACCTCTTCCTGTCCTTGTCCTGCTGCTCCCTCCACATCCTCCTCTCCTTGAAACAGTCAATGTCCTAGAGTGTCCATCCCTGAATACATGGCCCTCCTCAATGGCCCCATGAGACACTGCGAGAATCATTAGCTGGGCCCGAAGCTTTTCATGTTAACAATACAGTTAACAATCCTTTTCCTGGAAAGCTGAGAAAAATTACAATTCGGGGGAAATGCTTGTTTGTCTCTACCAATGTTGGGTGGCATGTGGCCCTGAAGAGTAGCCCTTGATAAGGAATTCCACCATTATCAGCAATGTAATGCTCTCACTAGCCACTTCATTAAGTACACCGTGCAAATACCGGGATGCCCAACAAGGCAGCCATGGGTGTCGGTTAAAAACATTTCAATTGTGATGCGCTAAGAAATTGGCATTGCTATAACAGCGACAGTCGTCCTGTGAGCATAGTTGAAAGCCTGGATGCAGCGGTGTGTTTGTTCACTCACAGTCCACCCTATATCCTGAACATAATGGGAATCCGGACCAGTCAGCGCGCACTGTCTCACTTCCTGCTGCTGCTGCTGTAACCCAACTGGGTTTTGAGCCCCTCTCCTTCCTGCTACAGTGTGACACTGGCTCTGTGCCAAAGCATATAAGTACCTCAAGAGAACAGTATCCCACTTGGCAGAGGGCCCTAGAATCAGCTATGTGCTATATTTCAAGTGTACAGAGGCAGTAGAGTCACTTGAGTCAATTGTGGTCTTCTCCAATTGCTATATTTATCAAGCGCAATATTTTGGCATGTACGTGCGAGTAAAAAAAAAAAAAGAAAATTAACCATGCACTTTGTGCACATTTCGAGAAGAAGAAGGCACAGTAATTCCTCAAAGCTTGTTAGCCTTGCACAGCCTTATATTCATTAAATATGAAACTGAACCATATGTCTGGATTCATTTCCAGCAGGATGACTAATAACCTGTAGCTTGCGTAGAATTCAGAGCAGATTTTGCCAATCTCACCATAAGCTGCCAAAGACTTTCGGTCACACCTGTGATCCCAAGAGCAGGGGAAGCGATGCTGATGAGGCTGGATGGACTTCTGCTTTTTCCTACATCTTTAAGGCTGTTTGTGTTGACACAAAAGGGGAAGCTAAATTAAATGTATACCGCTGATGATGACTGAAAAATTCTGGTGGCTTCCCTTTCCTCCCCTCTTCCTCTTTCTGTCCTTTGTCTTCCTTTTTGCCTTCTCTTTTTATCTACTCTTGGTCTCACTGTCCTGTTTAATTTCTAACCTTTTACGAAAAACCTTTCAGGGTTTGATGAACAAATAGTGAAATGGGATTTTGTGAAGAAAGGTCATGAGGATTTTGTTGTTGTTGTTTTGTTTTTTTTGATTCGTCTTTGATGAATGGTGAGGCATGGATGTTGATGGGTGATCCTCTGACAGATTCACAGACACACAATGACGGTGAACCGACCCCGACCTCGTCCTGTTTCCTGACCGACAAACCCGCACAGTTATAACAGATCAGCAGCTGATAAGAATTTTTAAAATTGTTACCCCCCTCAATATGATGATTTCTTCAAGCTGCCAGCTAAGCACATCAGAGACCTTTTACTCTCTGGAACAGATACACAAAAAACTGAAGATATTCTGGAGTTTATCTTTGGCATAACAAAGCATAACTATTATTTTCCGAATAACACCAGGATATTTAAATCACATTTGATTGTGATCTTTTTGTTAAAATTTAATATGACTCACATCCTTTTTCTGTCCAATCTGACCAGGCTACCACTGCAGAATACAAGTGGCTGAATGACAATGAAAAAACTGAACATCCAGAACAGATTTGTTGAGTTAAAAGCCCAATACTGTACATTTTAGCAGCCTCTAGTGTCAAAAAAGAATAACGCAAACAGCAATTGTCTAAAGAAATGAATAAAACAAAATTTGTATCCCATCACTGTAAATGCTTATTGCTAGCAAAGGAAAAATAAATGGCTTAGGGGGTACTTATTTGTCTGTTTGTAAAGTAAATTGCAGCAATTCATTAACAACAAATTAATTTTGTGAAGCACACAGAGACATTACATTTGACGGTTAATACATTTTTTTTTTATTGTAGAAGTTTTTTTGGATGACCACTACTGCTGTTTATTTTGTTTAAGTCCTCACAGTGTGAAGAGGAGAGCGCCACTGAAGGTGGTGCCGTTAGCCGCATTATCGTAGACTGAGAAGCCTCTCGGGAGAACCAGGTGAATCTCATCTCCCTCTAGCAGCTCCAGAATAACAGAGTTGGGGATGTATTCGTCTTCATTATAAGTAGAATATCAATTTTGCATGATGGCCTTGTCGTTAAGGTGTATGGCCACGCCTGTGGTGCCTTGTCGAGCACCCAACATGGTGAACTGGAAACAGTAGACACCCTTGACTGGTGCTGTGAAGAAACCTATAGAGAGAGTTTGTTTTTTTAAATTTTTGAATGATAAATTTTTCTACCTGAAAATCTACCTGAGTATTGGAGAAAACAGGAACTCTATCCAGTGAGTTTGGCCTTACTGCGGTTCATTACCTGTGGATGGATTGTAACCATGTCTCTCAGTTCTTGCACCTGACCTAAGATGTCCGGGTCGGTTTGGTTTGTGGCCTGGGTGAGGCCACACACACTGAGCACCAACAGCAGCAAACCTGCAGCAGCCTTCATTGTCACAAGTCAGGAAGGAATCCTCACGAAGGGTGGCGAGATGTCAGCCAGCCGGACATAAATAGACCTCGAGCCTCGGCCAGCTGAATGAGTGAGAAAATCATCAACTGTTTTTTTCTGGAAGACAGGAGATAATTTATATATGAATGTGAGAAAATACAAGCTGCATCGCCTCACATACCTACCTTGTCATATTTGCATGCATCCTGTTTGCTCAGTGGAAAATGCTTGCATAACTGGGTTCCAAATGGGTTAAGAAACGGACTGAATATATTTAAGCATCTGTTATTATAAGCAGACCTGCTATTTTTGTTTAAATTGAAACACTTATTGTTAAAGAATGAAAACCCTACTGTTATTATTTACTTTATTATACGTGAAAAGACAGCAATGAAAGACACCTGTAAATGTAAGACCACACAACGGCATTAGATTTATCGCTCAGATGGGACTCTGTGAGAGTTTCTTTATTAAGAACAAAAACAACAACAACAACAACAACAACAACAACAACAAAAGGGGCTCTTCCATCTGATTTGAAAAAATCTTTATTCTTGATGATGTAGGCCGCAGAGTCATGCTGCCTCGTGACTTTAAATGAATGTTGTTTTGTTAGCCATCTATTACTTTGAATAACGTAGAAATTTAACAAAATGAGGCAAATAAATCCACAATTAATACACCTACGGGATTCATCGGCTATCACCTTTTGTGGGAAGAAATAAAAAAAATGATTATACACACACACACACACACACACATGTGTGTGTGTGTGTGTACAAATAAATTAAAAAAGTGTGCTTAAAGATACTTTGCAGCAGTCTTTGAAGGAGCCCATTAGGGGCAGCGTAAGGCAATAATTCATATTTCTCTAGTGCCATGTAAACACACTGAGTGTGTCTAGAAATAGAGACTGGCTTGACAATGGGTCATTAATCACACCTGCACCTCCCCACAGAGCACCTACAGAGTTTCTCTGGTATGAAAAAGCTGCTTTACAGGAAAAATAAGGTCAGGGCTCTTCTTCTGCATGACCACAACACATTTCTTAATCAATTAAACTTAAACTTAAACAATTTTTTATTTATTTCTTTTTTTTTTAAAGTTTAGCTTCTGCAGAATTTCATGCCTGCTTTATTTCGGGAAAGGAAGTGTCACTGATTTTTTTTCAGGAAGCGTCCGGCACATTGTTTTGTATGAAAGGGAAGTGAGCCAAGACAGCCACAGAGGTACCCCTTTAAACACCTTTTTCCAATTGTACATCCAAGCCATGTCAATGTGTACATTTTCAAAAAAGGCAAAAATCCTCATTCATCCATTGACACGGCCGGTGCCTCGGAGGGTGACAATAAAGTCCAAACTGACAAAAAAAAATTCCCGCACACGTGGCCAACTTGCAAACTTTTTAATGTCATTAAACCTAATCATTAAAAAGTTTGCAAGTTGGCCAAGTGTGCGGGAATTCTATTTTGTCAGTGTGTGCAGTTTAATCACAGATTCTTTCTTAAAAAAAAACAAAAAACAAACAAACAAAAACTGTTTTGATCATTTATTTATTAATTTATCTATTCCGGGCACTGGTCATCGGCATTTCAATTAGTGTTGTGTTGTAATTAAATCAGGTACATTTTGGACTACAAAAAGATAAACAGCCAGTTACCGCTTTATATAAAAGAAAAATATTTTTCATAGAAAGCTACATCTAATAGACTCTTTCTGATCAGCTGTATCTCAAAATCACTTTGTCATATGACTTTCTTCTGTTATTTTGCTACAGGTAAAATGTCACCGTTTGAAGCAGCAGAAACATTCAATAGTATCCAGCTGCACACTCGGAGGAGGCCCTGCAGGCCCTCTGCCTCCCCTGTATGGATTTATTCTACTCATACTGCCACCTTATGGTATTTTGTTGTAATTACAAATATACGACCAAGTTGTTGACACGGTTGACTTCTTGTGATTATTAAAAAGTAGATAATTTATATTTCATTGATATATAAAATATTTATGATCCAGTCACTGACCTGGGGAATCATAAAGAGCTTGTTGTCAGAACTGTGGTTTTTAGCATACGCATTCTGAAAAGTGGAATGGGCAACAGAGGCAAAGGATGGACTTTCCTCATTTTGGGTAGTTTACTGGCAGACTGGAGATACATTTTGTTGACATAAGTAAAGTGTATTTTTGTTTTTATTCAAAGGAAACAATTTCTTATGTAAAATACAAAAGAAGGAATAACAAATAACAAAACCCGTTATTTTTGAATCTCAATGCATCTTTAATAGTGCCCTGTTTATTTTGTTTAAGTCTTCACAGTTTGAAGAGGAGAGCACCACTGAAGGTAGTGCTATTGGCAAAATCATCATAGACTGAGAAGCCTCTCGGGAGAACCAGGTGAAGCTCATCTCCTTCTTTCATCTCCAGAATAACAGAGTTGGTGAAGTGTTCACTTTCATCATAGTTTGCATCGTGGTTATGCATAATGGCGATGTTGTTAAGGAACATGGTCACACCTGCAGTGCCCTGCGGAATACCAAACATGGTGAACTGGAAATAGTAGATACCCTTGAATGGTGCTGTGAAGAAACCTACAGAAAGAGTGAAAAGAAAAAAATTGTTAAGGATTGTGATTCAGAGGTTGGGTTTAGAAGGAAACAGGGACCATGTTCCATGACCTGATGATGGATTGTAAGCTTTGCCTACATTGGTGAAGACCTTGCGGAATTCCAGAGGTACATCCACGTTAAATGGTCCAAGATATCCTGCGTTGGTCAGAGCAGCGTAAAAGGCCACCTTTGGTTTCTCTGTGAACACACGCAAGTAAAAATTTGGTTTTGACATGTTTTAACCTTTTAAACCTTGTCAAGAAACGTCCCTCACCTGCGTTTGCACTCTCCAGCTGACCAACCTGAGACTTGATGTTGCTCAGTTCAGTCTCACTGCTACTAAATTTGGTCTCCAATTCTGAAGTTGGTGTGACAGAGAATTAAAGAACAGAAGAGATCCACAAAAGGGAAAGTAAGCAGCGCTCCTACCTGTGTTCCCCTGCTGGAGTACCACCACCATGTCTCTCAGTTCTTGCACCTGAGCCAAGATGTCCGGGTCGGTTTGGTTTGTGGCCTGGCTGAGGCCACACATACCGAACACCAACAGCAGCAAACCTGCAGCAGCCTTCATTGTCACAAGTCAGGAAGGAATCGTGAGGTGCGAGGTGGCAGTCGACCAGTCCTAAATAGACCTCAAGCCTCGGCCAGCTGATTGAATGGGAAAACCATCAACTGTTGTTTTTTTCTGGAAGACAGGAGATAAGCTACGAGCCCCCCAACTGCCTCACATCTGCAGCCCCTCACATACCCGAACTTGTCATATTGGCAAGCATCGTGTTTGCTCAGCGGAAAATGCTTGTATAACTGGGTGGCAAATAGGTTAATGAAAGGGTTGATTGTCAATAAACAGGGCATCAAATGCTGAAATGTGAATGAAAATCACTCATCCAAAAATTAGAATTAAAAATACACTAAAAGACAACCTGTTAAGTAAAACACAACACATTTGTTTGTTATGTAGATATTTATGAAGATTATGGTTCTAGCCCACCTGCGACCCTGGATGTGAGATAAACAGTGACAGAGGAACTGTCAGTACATAAATAAATCAAACTGTCATCTCGGTAGATGTGGATCTGTTTCTTTGCAAATGCCTGGTCCTTAGTTTATGCACAAGCTAAAATCAGAGAGGCCCTAGAATTCAACTCTGAGGTACAACTGCTGCCAACACCACATAAATGACCAGTGAGAAATGTTGTTCATTGTATAACCATTTATTGACTTTAGAGTGATATTTTGCTCCCCAATAGGTTCAGCATCACACCTGTGTAGTGCTGTGCAGTTGTTTTTTATACAGGTACACAGAACCAGGTATGTACCCATGCTCCTCCTCCGACACGGCTAGCTCCCAGTCTTCCACTTCTGTCACTTCTACACGAGTCCACAGGCCCTCTTGCTCCATCCGCTCCAGCTCACACTCCAGAGACACCTTGTATTTCACATTGTCGGGGTTACCTCTGGTTGTCATGCAAACATAGCCACCTGGTGTTTGAAAAAAAAAATATATATATAGGAAAGATAGTGTGTTTTAAACACACATGCGCACTCTCATAGACACATTCAAAGAAATAATGTAACAGTGGCTGTTGAGATGGTATAGAAAAGCAGTGTTGCCTGGTTTGGTGGAGTTGCACAACTCTCTGACCACTCCAACTGGAACCTGGCCAACGCTCAGCGCGCCCACAATCACCACAACGTCAAACATATCTGCAGGAATTAAAGACCCAAACAAAAAAATAATGATAAACATCCAATGTTGACGAATGCATATTTAGGGCAATAGGGTTGATTCCTTTTCAACAAGAACCCCTGGCACAGTAAAAACAAAAAGTGAACAACCTGTCTGGACAGGAAGCGGGTCGTCTCCCATCAGGCAGAGTTTCAGGTCCTGGTACAAGCCGCTGCCATTGGCCTTCTCCAACATTGTCTTGCTTCCATCAATGCCCACAAAATGTCCAAATCCATGAGTCTTCAACTGAAGGACAAATCATTAATGTTTGTTTGCAAAAATAAATTAAAGATCTTAAAATTGTATTAACCCCCCCCTGTTTGTACCTGTTTGGCCACCAGACCTGTACCACAGGCAAGATCCAGCACAACGGCTTTATCACGACCGCTGATGAAATGGGAAGCGATGCAGTTTGCTGCCAGAGTTGGTGCTCGGTACTCCAGAACAGCCACATCCTTTTGAAAGAAGAGTAGGAAAACAAGAATGGCTCTAGACCCTGATGAAAATGGTAAAAGTAAAATGCCGTCTCAATGCAACGAAGAGAACACCTTTGCAGTTTTGCATTTCCATCCCACCTGATCATAGTTCTCTGCCCAGGAGTTGTAAAAGTTGACCTTTTCGCTTGTGGTGGAGCTGCTGTGGGCTGATAAGATCATGGCTTTCACATGGTCGAATGTGTTCATTGCATCTGACATTATACTGAAACCTGCTCAAAGAAAAAGCAAACCAGAAGGAGCACTGAAAAATGATATTACGAGGCATCACTGGTCTACATTCAAGACCAACAGTGTGTCAGCTTTAGGGGTTAATGACTTATTACTGATATAGTTTCTGATATGATAAGTAAGTAATAATGATAGGTCTGACACAGCCACAGAAATGTTTCCAAAGTTGTCAAAAATCGACAAACTCTGACTCACAAGCTCATGTTGACTGAGTGCAGGTGAGAGTCTACTTGCTTCGTAGGCAGAGGTCAAACGTGACTTAGCTGGGTTTCACCACGGTTTACCAGGTGCCGTGAACAGCCACGTGCAGACATGACTGGTGACGATCTAGCGAGTTGTGCGACTACTCCTGTACTAGAAATGTGAATGTGCGTTGCATTTTATTGACCGTGCAGTTCTATAGACGGACCGCTGCTTGTAGATTACATTGATCGGTTTAACACGGAGTTAGCCTTCACATTTCCACCGGACAAACAGGCGCAGTGACAGACAAACTTACCTAGAGTATTCCGACAACTGTCGTGTGTGATGTTTTTTTTCTTTTATTAAAATGTTTAGGCGTTAGCAACCTGGCAAGAAGTCCGGATGTTACTGTAAACAGAGCATATAAACGGCATTGCCGATACAGATGTTTTAAACCCTCAGTAAAGACTGCAAGGCACTTAAATCACGACCAGAGACTCTTCGCTATGTTTCTGTGTCATAAAATACGTGTAAAATACACATAAAATGCGTGTATTTTATGACTGCGCGAGTACACAATTTCAACAAACAAGTCTAAAGTGTGTAATCTCCTGTAGTCTGTGAACGTCTGAAATTCTTACGCATGCGCGTTAGCACTATCCCAAACTGCTGTTCATGTTCCCACCTGTAGAGCGACTGGTGGTCAAAGCAAAACAAAAAAAATCTTCTGGAAAGTCCTCCTGATATTAAGAGCTAGCTTAAGCCTGCTAAAGTACGTTGCTGTCAACAAAAAAGTCCACTAAAGTTATTCCAGACTTCTTTTTATCACCACGTTAATAGCTTCCACGGCGACACGTCGTGCACAGCGTCTTTAAAACATGGACATTTTTCCAAACTTTCGCCTTTCCCACAACTTGTTTTGGTCGGTTTTCGTGGCATAGCCGGGAAGCTAACGCTGTCCAGTGATATCAATTAGCCTAGCCTCCGCTCCAGCGTTGCCTCTTGCTGGATAGCAGATCAGCTCGCTGGTAAATATTCTTCGAAAAGTTTCACACATTTGCAAGCTTACATTTCACTTTAACGTAGTTCTTCGCAGAAGAAATGCGTTTTAAGCTTCAACCGTGCCGAATACGCTAATCTTTGTGTTTGAGAGCTTAAACATTTGGCTCAGACAGGCGATGCCTGAATGGTTGTGTTTATTTAACCCCGTTAAATAGACTTTTTACTTTTTACGCTATTCTCGGAAGTTAAAGCGGTTTCTTAAATTTTTCATTGCTTCAGGTTTCCCTCAAAGTCGCAGCAGCATCGTCAAAATGTCCATCCTGGGGTTAAAGAAGAAGCAGCCAAAGACTTTCAAAGTCAAAGTGATCACTATGGATGCTGAGATGGAGTTCAGCTGTGAGGTACGATTTTATCTAGCTCTTTTTAAATTTCTGTCTCTGCCAGTATGGAGCAGTGCATCTTGTTTTATTCCGTGTGGTATGGACCCATGCTTGTTTGTAAAATGTATAAATAATATAAAGAAGTTTTAAGAGAAATCCGTCCAAAGCTCTTTACAGAAACTCAAGTCACCGCTAATACAAACATGCTTAAATCGATTCCTGCTATTGCTGGTTTCATGTTTATCTTTATTTCTTTGCAGGTGAAGTGGAAAGGCAAAGATCTCTTTGACTTGGTGTGTCGCACTGTGGGTTTGAGGGAGACCTGGTTCTTTGGACTCAGGTACACAGTGAAGGACACCTACGCTTGGCTGAAACCAGAGAAAAGGGTAAGCAGGGTTACATTTTCATAAGCAGGTGCATCTCATTAGAAGACGCTCAATAGTATGTAATGTATACAATTATCAAAAGTTCAACTTTTTTCACTGAAGACATTTGTACTCGTCATCAATTAGTTAGTTGACACATTACAGTTACTGTAAGGTCATGTCTAGCATTTTAAAATCAGTTTCTTTCTTGCAACTCATGATATAAATGTCCCTTTGCTGTTGTTCCAACATGAGAATATGAACGTGGTTTCATAATGTTGTGAATATTGCTTCCACGTTTCTGATATAATTTATTCTCCCACAAAGGTCTTGGACCAGGAGGTTCCCAAAGACTCTCCCATAACGTTCCATTTTCTGGCTAAGTTCTTTCCAGAAAAAGTAGAAGAAGAACTCGTACAGGAAATAACTCAGCACCTTTTCTTCTTACAGGTAATCTCGCCAACAATTTTTATTTATTTTATTTTATTTATTTATTTTGCACAGTTTTGTTCTAAGCCAAATGTGAACTGGGAAATGTTGTGTGTATCTTAAAACTCTTTCTGTAGGTAAAAAAACAGATTTTAGATGAGGAGATATTTTGTTCGCCTGAGGCCTCTGTTCTCTTGGCGTCATATGCCGTGCAAGCCAAGGTAAATAATTATCGCCTACCTCTCTCTTTATATTGTTTGACATAAGGTGTTACTAAAACATTCACTATTCCAAGTGTCAAAGTAGAATCAGTTTCATTCAAGTTTTTCTAACCTTTTTTTTTTTTCCAACTTTTTCTCCAACAGTATGGCGACTATGATCCAAATTTTCATAAGCCTGGATTCCTGGCGCAGGATGAACTATTGCCAAAAAGAGTAAGCACCTTTGCCGCGTTAGAACACGATCTCTGGATCTTCTGTCTGTGTGTGCGATTGTGTGATATTGTAAATTGTTCCCATGTGGTGGCTCCAGGTTTTGATGCAGTATCAAATGACAGCGGATATGTGGGAGGAAAAGATCACCGCTTGGTATGCGGAGCACAGAGGCATCGCCAGGTAGGAGTCACTATTGAGGCCAAGCAAAGAAAAGGTAGTTTGGTCTTGATTATTATCAATAAATTGACTTCTTGTTTTTATTCTTTCTCATGCAATTCAGGGACGAGGCTGAGATGGAGTACCTAAAAATAGCCCAAGACCTTGAGATGTATGGCGTCAGCTACTTTTCTATTACTGTAAGTGTCGATTTTTGTGGGTTTTTTAAAAAAAAAATAGAACCGTGAACATGAGCTTCTATAAAAATTGTGTTTGTAATCTAATCTAATGAATACAATTGATAGCAAAATAAGAGGGACACCGAACTTCTACTTGGAGTGGACGCTCAGGGTCTCCACATCTACAGCCCCAACAGCAAACTCAGTCCAAACAAATCCTTTCCCTGGAGTGGCATCCGCAACATCTCTTACAGCGAAAAGGAGGTAAAGGCCGGCAGTGGACCAGCAGTCTCTGTTTCCAGTCAGGATGCAGTCTGTCTGATAGTTCATTGTCCATAATATTTAAAGTAAAATCAATTCTCAAGAATAGCTGGTTGTTTTTTTTTTTTTTTTTTTATATTGTAGTTCACTATCAAACCTCTGGACAAGAAGAAAGACGTCTTCAAGTTCTACTCGTCTCAGCTGCGGGTCAACAAGCTGGTCAGTGAACATCAAGTTAAAGCCGCGCCAAGACCCATTTGTAAGAGCTATGTCAAGCTGGAAGTTTCTGTTTTGTGTTTTGGCAGATCTTACAGCTGTGCATCGGTAACCATGATTTGTTCATGAGGAGGAGGAAGGTGGACTCCATCGAGGTGCAGCAGATGAAGGCCCAGGCCAAAGAGGAAAAGGCTCGCAAGAAGGTTCGGCGATTCTCTTCTCCAATTGCCCCGAGATTTTACCCCGTGCACGGTTGAGGGAAGCGGAATTATTGCTGTTTGATTAAAGTCGGCTTGACTTTAAATGATTTTGCTCCGTCCAGATGGATCGACAAATCCTGGCGCGGGAAAAGCAGATGAGGGAGGAGGCAGAGAGGGCCAAGGAGGAGATGGAACGAAGACTTTTCCAGCTGCAGGACGAGGCGCGACTAGCCAATGAGGCTCTGGTACGAACGTTTACCTTGAGATGAGATGAAAACATATCACTTCTGTTTAATGCAATAAGCCTCACCTGCAGCAGTTAAGTTGCATAAAAAGAGTTAACTGAACAACACACAGCAACAGCCAACTGTCTGAAAACTCTCTCCAACATTACAGTGTCCAGCCTGCCAATCAACTTTTACCTTTGAATATTTTGTCAGCTCCGGTCCGAGGAGACTGCTGACCTGCTGGCAGAGAAGGCCCAGATTGCCGAGGAGGAGGCCAAGCTGCTGGCGCACAAGGCTGCAGAGGCTGAGCAGGAGCGGCAGAGGTTGGAGGTCACCGCCATGAAGACCAAGGAGGAAAAGAGGCTGATGGAGCAGAAGATGAGGGAGGCGGAGCAGCTGGCCGTCAAACTGGTGGAGCAGTCTGAGAGGAGGTCAGACGGCACTCCGGCTTGTTAGCTATTCATGACACGTTCCACGTCTCTTTAAATAATAACCGATGTGCTCTTTTTCTGTCTTTATGTCTTTTCTTTGTGTCTTTCTTCATTTTTTCAAATTTTTTCACCCTTTAATCTTGTTTGTTCTAGGTTGAAGGAGGCGGATCACTTGAAGCAGGACCTGACCGAGGCCAAGGATGCTGAGCGGAGAGCCAAGCAGAAGCTGCTGGAGATCACCAAAACAACATACCCAGTAAGTTGAATGTGCTACTCAAGGCAGGGAAACAATCCAAAACTCTTTTTATCTTCTGCAGGAAGTTTTTATTGTCCATATATATTTTCTCAAACTGTTGTCATTGAAGTTGGAAAACTAAACAAAGTTTTGATTACCCCCAAGATAGACTTTCTCTCTGTGTGTTTGACTACAACCAGCTTGACGTGTTTTGTCTCCCAGCTCATAGCAGCGTACTCCACCCCACCGGCTCCTCCCGCTCCCCCCGAAACCTCCGAGTTCGCCTCCGACTCAGCCTCGGCAAGTCTCGACTTCAAGGACTCTGACATGAAGAGGCTGTCGATGGAGATAGAGAGAGAGAGGTGTGTGTTTGTCTTTTTTTCCTTTCCTTTTCTTTCCAAGATTTCACCCAGGCTGTTTGTTTACATCCTGTGGCGGTTGTTTTTTTTTTCTTTCTTTTTTTTGTATTTTTCCTCCTGCAGGCTGGAGTACATGGAGAAGAGCAAACATCTGCAGGACCAGCTGAAGGAGCTGAAGACGGAGATCGAGTCTCTGAAGCTGGAGGAGCAGCAGCAGCAGGCCAGCCTCTACAACCTGCGCAGTGAGGCCAGGGGATACGTCCAGGAGCCCGTCTACATACCTCACAGCAACGTAGGCGGAGCTCCACTCGTCCAATCACTTCTCACTGAAGTCAGGCCAAAGACTTTGTTCGTCCTCTGACCAACCATGCTCGTCTCGTTCTGCAGAGAAACTCGGCGTACATGTCCCAGATGGCCTATTTCGAAGAAGTGTGACCCCTGCCACCACATGCCGAAGACAGGGGGCGCCAGCAGCTCTCTCACAGTGTTTGGTTGAGATTCTTTCTTTCTTTCTTTTTTTCCCCCCTCTCAGTCTGTCTGAAACTAACAGACCGACACATAAAACTGCAGTTGTTTGCTGTTGAATAATTTCAGATATATTGTCAGCCACAGGCAGCCACTGGTCTGTCGACTCCACACGGTGTCACGCAGGTTGTACACCACACCATCCTCTCCACACCTTCTGACGGGTAACAAATGGAGCGTCAGACAAGCATTGAGGCGGTTAAACCTGTGTTTTCTGCAGACTCTGGAGACTTTTCTGGCATGGGTGCCTGGTCACAGTTGAATATTTCTGCTGTTCTAATGTGCTGTGACGGTACGGCAGCAACAAGGTCAGAAACTTCACAAGTTCCGTTTTTTCTTTTTTCATTCAAGTAATCGGACTATTTGAATGCAAAACGCTGTTACCGCCCGACCGTGTGCTGAATAATCTTTGATTTTCAAAGAAAAAAAAAATCATGCACACAATAGTTGTTCATGTGCACATATTACTCACTTAAAACCTGTGTTAAATGACGTTCTTCCTGGATATAAACACTAGCTAACAGTGTTGTTAGAGGAACGTCGAGGTACTTCAGTGTGGCCTAAAGGGAAAAAAAGCCTGTGAGCCAACACTGCCACCTAGCTGTGTGTTAAAGTAGCTCCACTGAGATCAGCACAGCCTCAAAGCGTCTGGAAGAAAGAGAACGGGGCTAATGGAAAGAACAGTGACAAGCCTTCATTTTAAACAAGCAGATGTCCAACACTCCATGACAGTGTTAAATGCAAATGTTGATATATTTTGGGTTTTTCTTGGTTGCTGTTTCTGTCACTTGACCTGCTTTAACTGATACTGAATATAGGTGCCTTCATGCTTTCTTCCAGCTCAATGTTACAGCTGATCATTGTATTTTTTTTTCATGCTTGTGCTCTGTCAATTCAAGTTTTTAATATTTTTGTACTTCAGCCTGTTAAATGTGCCTTAAACCTTTTTTTTTATTATTATTATTGTTAATATTTGGGATGCAGCTCGGCATCGACATCAGACAACAGTATTGACGACTTTGCTATTTTCTTTCTCTTCCTCAGCTCTCAGGGTTCCTGTCTGAGACAATCACTCCAGGTTGTGTCTTTTATCTTGTGGGTTTGTTTTTTCGCCCCCTGAGGTTTGCAGTACGATTTTTCAAAGTTGACATTTCTGAACAGGTCGCGATCATTTGAGTCAGAGAGGTTTGATGGCTGCAGATGTAGCAGAGGTTGAGTCCCTGAGTGAACTCGCTTTTGTCCTTAACTCATCAAGTGAGAAATATGTTACCGGATATTTTTATCCAGAGACTCTTTGTGTTTATTTGGACCTTCTCATCAGACTCTCCTGCACTTGACATTGACAGACTGGTCATTATTGCTTTAATGCGGTTAAACATAATGTGCTGGTTTAGTTGCACAAAAATTTCAAGGATTTTTTTTGGTTGCTTTTTTTGTCTTCACTGACATGTTACTCCTCCAGTATTTCAATGTGTATCTTCAAGTGTATTTATTTGTGCTATAAATCGTTAAAAACATCATTGGATGTATTCAAGGTTATTTCCTCCCCTCTGTTTATGTTTTCACAACCTTTGTGTCATTAATATGCAGTCACTTGTCCATGCAAGTTGCAGGGTCAGTCTTCCTCACCAATCCTGGCCTCAAGATGGCGCCAGAGGAAGAGTCAGTGTACGGTGTTGCAGGATCAGCAGGGTGTGTACGAAAACAACCACACAAGGTTTCTCAGATGTTTTAACAGGCTTTTCATTGAACCCTTGCACAGTTGACTGCACATATAGATGGATGTATTTTAAATGTCCCCCTTTTGTTCGATAATCACAAATTCACATTCATACTCCTCTAAACTTCCAAATAATGTACTGGGTGTAGAAACTGAAATATGAGCAAAGTTTCAGCAACCTCGAAATTCTAATTTCAAAATAATTTTACTCCTCTTTGAGGTCTGACAGGGAGAAATAACCAGTTGACTTTAAGACTGAATCTGTATCTGAAACTGAAACTTTGGTTGCATGCCCAGCACCTTCTTGCTGCTCTCTCTAAGATTCACCTCTAACCAATGTAAATGTTTGGTTAGAAAACTTGAGCTTTTATTTTGTATACGTCCTTTAATTTGCTCATCTTGACCTCCTTCAATTGAAAGTGGCTGATCGTCAGGTGGGTGAGGCTTCACAGGTGGATCCTATCAGCCTCAAATACAGTCTTCTGTTTAGACTCGTGTCTGCTGAGCCGTGGCAAGTGAAGAGCAGTTCCAAAGTACATCGAATACGGTGAGTAAACCGTGTTGATTTTGCCTGTCACTGAATCTCTTTGAAGGGAGTCACTCAGTGTCTCTATTCCTTCATTAATGGTTCCATCAGACCCATTATATGCACAGTTTTAAAAACAAAATAAATGAGGGTGGCTGTGAATCTGTTGAAGAGCTGTGGTGGAGTGTGGATCATCCCAGCGTGGTGTCCAGCAGGCGGCGGAACACGTGATGAAGAAGAATGAGTCTCATTCAGAAGATTCTGCCCACCACCTCTTTATCTGGCCAGAGTCGTCCCCATCCTTCTCTTAGTCTCCAGTCTGATCTGTGGCCCTACGCTGACAGATCACAGTGGTAGGAGTGAACCAGGGCAGCAGCAGCAGGGGGTATTTAGACACTGTGTGAATTGCTCTCGGGGTGCCGCCAAGTGGACAAGTAAGGGGCTCTGGAGACGCAAATGACTGACATCACTTTCTGCTCCATAGGAAATGAGGGATTGGGCCTTTGAAGGGGTCTTTTTGCTGTGAAGGCACTTGAAGGAGGGAGATAATTGGCTGCTGCTGCTGCTGGTCGTCCTCGTTGCCTCAGCAAAACCAGGAATGCAAACGGTTCCTCTTTCCACAATGATGATGTGGAGGCGACGCAGCCAGGTAGCAGCCACTGACATTTCTTTTCCTCCAACACAGTTGTCTCATAAAAATTATCCTCCAAACCAGGCAGATCTCCAGAAAGCGGCATATTTAGCCCTCTGTTTATGGCCTCCAGCTGAGGTCTTAGCTTCGCGTTGCGATTGATGGTGTACTTTTAACCAAGGGGAAGAAAATAAGATAACCTTAATACTGGCTGGGTGTTTTGCTTGGGGAGAGGTGTCTGAGCCCTTTATGATGTCATAAAGGGCTGTGTTCCAGAGGGGCTGCTGTCAGCACATTTTCCTATTCAAGAAAAAGAGAAAGGGGATGGCCCTGTCTCCTTTCTTGGGTTGAGAGTTTTGTCATTAGAGTGCAACAGGGCTGGTGCCCTTGGTGATGTCACCCAGGGATAATTTGAGCCTTGTGTCGCACCCATTGAAGGAAAACTACCAGCATTACCTTTCCTTCCCATTTCCCTTTCTTGTGGAATAGTGGAATAGGGGGTGAGCAGCCAAGTGTTGTGGGGCTGCGGAGGCTCTCCACACTGCGCTGCTCCTCTGGTATTGATTGGAGCCACCGCTTCAGCCCAGATGAAAGCAGCCGGTGTCCCTGCACGCCATCACCGCGGTGAACTTGGCGAGGGATGAATGAATCCCAGAGACGGCAGGGGAGGCACAACGGTTGCGTGTAATCCTCACTCTGTGGAACCACTGAAGAAGAAATGAGCAGCTTGATCCTCATTCATCCCAGCCGCTTTATTGTGATGGACTCAGAGGAGGAGGAGGAGAGTTCAGGTGACTCGACACTGGAAACAAGAGTCGACACACTTGCATCTTTTCCAGTTTTCCTTTGATTTCATGTCCTCGTGCTCTCTTTGAGGTCTTTAACCTGAAAATACTTTGTTTTAGAGATTCCAATTTCTCCTGCTAGTTTTCAGATCTTGGTGTTTTTTTTGCTAGATTTCAGAAAAGAGCATTTGTAGCCCTCTGTTTACCACCCTCTACTGAAACCATTTCATTTTCCCCCTTTCCTGTTAAAAACATTCATGATTGCTGTGATTAACCTTGGGAGAAGTACCGTGCCTTTGATGACATCACAAGGGGCTACTTTTCTGAGCTCCATGTTTCAGCACAGATCTTTTGAAAAGGAGAACCTTTGACAGGCCAGAGACATAACATTTGATGGATGGGAATCACAGGAGAGCTCACCGTCATTCAAGGTTGTGATTGTTGATTCAATCTAATAAATAAAATGACCTACTAATATCAAACTTCAGGTTAATGAATGGTCCACACATACAACAATGACAAACTGTAAAAAAAACAAAAAAAACAAAAACAATTTTCATCACCTGATTAAAAGTGATCAGGTGATGAAAACCTGGAGAAAAAACTGATATCAGGCAGCAGGTCATCAATCATTTACAACAAATGGCTGACAGTACGATATGTCTGTATTAATATTTCAAACTACTCCCCAGAGTTTAATATCCAAAACACTGCTGGTTAAAAATGATGTGTGTGTGTGTGTGTGTGTGTGTGTGTGTGTGTGTGTGTGTGTGTGTGTGTGTGTGTGTGTGTGTGTGTGTGTGTGTGTGTGTGTGTGTGTGTGTGTGTGTGTGTGTGTGTGTGTGTACCGTTGTTCTGTACCTGAGAAGGTAAAAGGCTCCCATCAGTCATCCAGGCTGATGGAGCTTCTATAATCTGTCAGATGTGCCAACAGTTGACTGCTCCGAGCCGCTGACAGATGCATTCTGGCTGCCTCAGTATGTCCACTGGACTTGTTTTGCTGCAATTTATGTGGCCGGCTGCATGCGCTGGTGCGCTGCCAGCTCCTGGCTTTTGCTGAGATAAAACTGTTATATATATATTTACAGAATTTGTCCAATTGTCAGCCGCAGCCCGGGGCCTCGATGTGAGATCTTTTATTTCTACCTTTTATGATATGGACCTTAGAGCCCGAAAAGCTTTTTATTTATTTATTTATTTATTTATTTTTGCTACTTTTTTTGATTCAAACAGGATGACAGTTTTTGGTGTGAGCCACCATCGCGAGCGGCTACTTGAGCTTTAGTAACTTTGTCAATGAGATGCAAATCCATGCAGCAGAGTTGGAAATAAAGCCAACGGAACTGGGCTACTTTACACAAAGTCACCCCCCACCTCCCCACCTCCCTATTCAAACACTTCAAACCTGCATTCATTTGCTGAGGTAGCACATAGTTCAAAAAAAAAAAAAAATACTCCTCTCCTTGATCAGTCACTTTGTGATTCGGAGAGTGAGAGAGCTCCTGGGCGATCCTGTGCAACACA
Source organism: Thamnaconus septentrionalis (assembly GCA_009823395.1). Lineage (NCBI taxonomy): Eukaryota > Metazoa > Chordata > Actinopteri > Tetraodontiformes > Monacanthidae > Thamnaconus > Thamnaconus septentrionalis. The sequence continues at coordinate 20,405,703 of CM020504.1, forward strand.
AATTGAATCAAGCCAATCATCCTCTCAAAATCCAATCGCAACGCAATCCATGTATTCCATGTGGGGCTTAATTTAGTAACACGATTACCCCCATCCCGCTTAGGATAGGGCAAACCTTGAAATCGCGCTAGAAATTATTAAAAATTCCTCTTGGACACCTCCCTGGGGAGGTGTTCTGGGCATGGCCCACCGGGAGGAGACCTCGAGGGACTATGTCTCTCGGCTGGCCTGGGAAGGCCTTGGGGTCCCGCCAGAGGAGCTGGAGGAGGTGACTAGGGCCAGGGTAGTCTGTGTGTCTCTGCTGAGGCTGATGCCTCCACGACCCGACTCCGGATAATGCAGCAGAAGAAGAAGTGTGTGCTTTAAAAAGAAAAGCAACTCTCCAACCTCTGTGATGTCACAAAGGGCACTGATGCCTCTCCCATGTCAGTGACAGTAAACCAAGCAGAGATCCAATATGGAGATCCATTCTTTTTTTTCAGGGTGGGGGGTTTGTATCGCTTCCGCATTCCGCGGAATAGCCAGTCTGGTATCCAGTTCTTATAACCCATCCATGCAGGCAGTGACCCCTGGAATGTGGAGGGTCCAACAAAGCGTCAGTTTTAGCAGGATGTTCTGAGCTGAAGGACTGAACTAGAGGAGGGGTGATTTGGCTGGAGACTTCAAACAGAGGGCTAAAAAAATGTATATTTTTTTCAAAGGCATCCTGAGCCAGATTTTGACTGCACGCAAAGCCAGAGGTCAGGTTTAGCTCTGAGTGGCTGCTGGTGTCGCTGCTGTGTCAAATGAAATATTGATCTCCAGAGGGCGGCCGCCCTTCTTCTTCTCCCCGGCTCTGCTGCATCCCATCCATTTATCTGAGGGCTCTCGGCGCTCATCATATCAACTTCCTCAGCGTGTTGGTCACCGGCCAGTGGCTCCACCAGTGTTTGTCCTGTTTAACAAACCTCACCGCATCGATCTCGAGCCTTAATGCCAAGCCCTCGCTCGCCCTCTCTCTCTTTCTATCTGTCATGCAGCCCACCAACAGAAGGTGACACTGTTGATTTGAGGATTGATCAATAGGACAGCAGCTCTGCACTCACACTCTCTCCCACACACACACACACACACAGCATCATGTGCTCCCTTAACCTTCTTTCCTGTACATTTTGTTCACTCAGCACTTTGTTTCCTTCTTCTTTGCCTCCAGCTCATTAAATATAATTTTTTCCCCTCCCTTCCAAATATCCATTATTCTAAATTTGTTGTGTGCTCTTATACTGTCGCCAACTTTAAATGGTCCAGTGTTATGCAAAATGTATTTAAATTATGTTTTGTCGGAAATGAGAAAAGTCCGTCCTTTACTGCCTCTGCTTGCTTCACTGTTCAAGAAAGTTTGTGTCAAAAAAAAAACAAAGGACGTTGTGTGTGCGACGGTGCTGCAGGCCCAAACATTGTATACAGTAGCCCATACAGTGGAGTGTGTGTGTGTGTGTGTGTGTGTGTGTGTGTGTGTGTGTGTGTGTGTGTGTGTGTGTGTGTGTGTGTGTGTGTGTGTGTGTGTGTGTGTGTGTGTGTGTGGCGCACGCGCAATGTGAAAGACTTGTTTTCACAATTGAAGCTTAGAGGCCTGGAGGCAGTGGATTTCATCAATGCAGGGTCCTCACCAGTATTCAAAGACACCAAAGTGTGTGTGTGTGTGTGTGTGTGTCTTGTTTTGGCTTAGCCTCCTTGATCCACAGGCTGTTCATCTTATCTTCTGAGATTTGGCAGCTTCTCCCTGTCTGTGCACTGTTTTAGATATTAAAATGTGTGTGTGTGTGTGTGTCTGTGTCTGTGAGTCTGTGTGTGTCTGCGCGCTTTGGCTTGCACGAATCCATGCTGCAAGACAAAGTGGGCTAATTCACTGTCTGACTCTCCACCACCGCCACCACGTCCCCCTCCTCACTTATGTCCTACTTCCTTTGCCGACCATGTGACCAGCTGGCAGCCACGGTGATTAAGTGGGAGGGCTGCAGGTCCAACGATGCTTGGAGGACCTGCAGCCCTCCCACTGCAGGTCCCAGAAAGCCGAGAGGCACCTCTCTGTTTAGCTCGGCCCCCTGAGGATCCACACTTCAGCCATCACCATCTCTGCTAAATGAGTGTGTGAGAGTTCTTTTGCTCATATACAACAGATTTTTTTTTGGAGACTGGCTGTCTAGTCGAAACCTCCTGTTTTCTGCCAAACAAATCTCCATCGCGGCTGGCTGAGAACGCTCCCAGTTGCACCTTCGCCTCTCTCCTTGTTTTTCTTCTAACATTTCAGCTCCGTTTCAAAGCAGCGTGTCGTGTCTTGCCAACATGCCCTTTGGCAGGACAGGCGACTTGTGAGGAAGCGAGACAGTCTGCGATGCGGCTGAATGAGCTTTAAGTTTGCAGCCTCCGTGGCGCTGGCTGTCTTTTTTTTTCAAACACACACCTGTACTTTTCATGCATTCTGTCCATTGGGTACACAACACTCTTCTCTCCCGTTGTAGCATCGGGGGAAAAAAACAACAATGTCTTTCAGAAGATGTTGCCATTGGATTAATAGTTTTTTCACCCCCAGTGGAAGGAAAAGGAGGTGGATGGAATTGATCAGAGAGTGAAGGAGGCAGTAGTCTGGCTGCAAACCAGTGTCTCCCTGTTGCTGCTGCTGCTGCTGCTTTTGCTGCTGCTGCTGCACTGAGCCATCAACTACCTCATCAATCTCAGCTTCATTCAGGAACAAGAAGAAATATAAATAACTTCTGTAATGTGCTAGTACACATCACATAAGTTAGACTTTTCGCAGAAGTTTCCATTTCGCTGTTTGTATGTGTGCTTTCTCACCACCAGAAGGCGCTATGTCTCACACACAGGTCCTTTTAAAAAACTGCTAAATTTAGAGCGACTATCTGTAGTTCAATTCTTTCTTTTGGCTTCACACGGGTGAAATGTGTTGCATATTTACTCTGGTGTTTAACCCCCTCCGTGTCCCCCTACGCACTTACACACACATAACACACACACACACACGCACCCAAACCGCCAGCTCCCAAAAACCTACTGTGGGTTGCTGTGGATGTTTAATGTTGTTAGCTTGTGATCGGAGGGAGAGCACATCGCCGTATTAACTTTGCCCTTCATCCTTGCGTCCTTGGACTAATGTGGTCCTGGAATCACATTATACATACAGTACACTCACTCGCACACACACGCACAAGCATGATTGCATGGTTGCATGTGTGCCCCTGCAGGACAGCAACAAAAACAAGGCTTATTTATATTCTCAGCCGCCTCCCTCACACACAATCCTCTCGCCTCCTCTTATCTCCACCCAGTCCTACCAAGTTGCATCGCTGATGTTCTGACGCTCTCTCTCCCCTTTATGTAAAATCTAATAAACGGAGGAAAAAGAGGAAGTGGACTACAAACTCTTTCTTAACGACGTTCATTGTTTCATTTCACAGCAGTGGCGTTGATATTGTCGTTGCCGCCTGCCCGGCTCGCTCCCAGTCTGAACCCTGCATGTGAAAAGACCCGTTTCATCCTTTTATCCTTGGCAGCAGTCTTTGGTGCTCCTCTCTCTCGCTCGTCCTACATGAAGCCGTCGTCCTCTTCTTCTTGTTCACCACAGAGGAAGACGCTGTGCCAGACGAGAGTGGGGGAGGGGGGAGGAGGGCGGCGCCGTGTGCAAACGCTGAACGACGCGGGGCAGCCTTTTAATTGTTGCCTAGAAATCTTTCTTCCCACGTCTTTGATCCTCTCGCGGAAGAATCAATAGTGTGGGTGGGGAAACTCACGACCGCATGCAGATGTGCAACACGCACGCTCGTAAACACACACACACACAATCCCAGAGAGCAGCACAAGCAGATAGTGGTGGGGAAATTGATTTGGGAGGGGGTTCAATCTTTGCACGTTAGTGCCGCCAGATCCTCATTTTTGAGTTTGACTTTCACAAAGATGTGCTGCACGCTCACACAGGAGAAGGTGCCGCGTGAGAAGCAGGTCATTTGTCACTCAGGCCCCACAGATGCAGTGTGCGACGCTCTCCTTGATCTCCCAGCGTGCAGATGATGTAACACCAAGACTGCACGGCGACTCTTTAGTCCCGCTCTGTTGCTTGACGTGTGTTTTATTTAGTTTTTTTTCTGCAGGGCGCATCGAGGACTTTTGCTGGAGATGGACGGCCGCGTTGGCCCCTGATTGGCTCCCTCACGTCAAGGTGAACTTGTCCCTATATACCCAGTCCTTCTAATGTGTCGGTGTCAGCGGCGACGCTGCAGGCGTGTGCAGCATGTGCCAGTAGCACGAGCACGGTCATGACATCACAATGGGAGGGTTTGACTTGTGGGGTGAGGTCCGAACCGCTGACTGCAAAAGCACCAAATGCCTCATATTGACGAGGCAATTAGTGTGTACTGAAGGAGCCGTTGGATATTTATTTTTTTAGTTTCCCTTTAAGTCATGTCATCAAGTTCATGGCCCCTGCTGGCAGTTTTTGGTATCACACATAAAATGTTTTAACACTCCTGTGCAAACTTGATGGCAGACAAAGGCCAGGTTGGATTTTGTTGAATGCAGTTAATATTGGAATTGGAGACGCCAGCAGGCAAATGGTTTTCAGTTCATTGTGTCCCTTTCTGAATCTGTTTAAATTATTCTATCATCAGTTGTATTCTTTTTGGCCTTTTGGCTTTTTTGGAATCAGTGAACACACAAATAATAAGACTTTTTTTCTCTCCCAACATCTTGACTCCTATGTTTGTTTTTTACTTTTTCTACAAATAGACATATTGAAACCACCTTGGCGTCAGAAGTAAATGTCTTATTGGAAGGCATTACATGTATTGACCACCAAGCACGTTCACAGTCATGGCTCTGTCAAAATGCAAATCCATCTGCAACATTTTGGAAGGTGTCACAGTCGACACAGCTGCCAAACTGGCGGCTCACAACTGGCGGGTCACAAAGATGAAGGACACAACGACCTTCACCACTTGCTTCATGCACTATAAGTTTACAGCAGTACAAAACTAAATTAGTGTGATTTGGAGTGTTAATAGTTTCCAGAGAAAGTTAAACTTGTACACTTTTTTAATCTCTCAAACTTTAGAGCGCTTCAGCGCAGCTTTCAATCACCTCTCGACCCTGAAGGAGACAGAACAGCATCTGCTCTTGTTTACCTGCCGGGAGGGGCCTGGGTGTGACTGCGCTTTATGTTCTCAGATGGTGACGTGCACGAGTTGGCCAGGAGGAATACAAACAGATTTTTGCGAGAAAGAAAAATCCCCTGTCTGCTCACATCTCCTCTGGTCCCACCGGCGCTGCAGACCGAGGAGCACTTTGTTTGGTCAGATGGAGGCCAATAAAAGTGCAGTTATGAGAGTGTCATAATCATGCTGTGGCGCTTTTATACGAGGTACTAAACTGGTGACAGATGCAGGCTGCTTCTTTTTCCATGGCGGAGGAGGGGCTGGTTAAAGGTAAATATGTTGTTTTACCTCATTGTTGGTGTCGTTGTTGTCGTTGGCTTATGCAGCTGCACGCGCTCAACGCCTCAGATCTTTGATTTTGCTTATTATAATTAATCAATTCCACACTGCCTAACCCCCACCACTCCCTCACTATCAGCCCCCTTTGATACCCGGGCTCACTTCAGTTCAAAGAAGACATTGTTTGTCTGTATGTAAAAAAAAAGGAACTAAATGAAAACAGATGACAGGAAATGCAGGAGGGGAACGTTGGCCACTGCAGAAGCAGAGGGCCACAGGTAGAAAACACACTGCTGGCTGCGACTCTCTGCGGGTCTGCCCTGCGCTGCCCCTCGGTGGGCAGGAGGGAAAAACCTCCACACCATCCATCCTTCACGCCGCTCCGGGAGGGAGACGTGAACCTGCGTTGTGACAAAGATGACCTCCTTTCCAGTTCTCCGGGGATGACGCCAGCGAGAGGTGTGAAGCGAGGGTGGATGGGTGAAGGAGGGGTGGTGGAGGAGGTGGAAGAAGGAGGTGGGATGATGGGGAAGGGGCAGGGCAAGTCCCGATGATGAAGTGGGAAAATTGGGTCAGGGAAGGGAGAGGTGAAGTGATGGAGGTGCTGGGTGGGGGAGGAAGTGGGCGGAGGGAGGTTGGCTGATTGGGCGGCTGGAGCAGGAGGTGGGACGGACGGCTGTGTGTGATTATTAGAGGGGGGGCAGGTGTCACCGCGGCTGCAGGAGCTGATTTAGTGGTCGCCGCTGAGCCAATACCCTCCCACGTTGGCAGTGCATTAGGACTCCCATCCTAAGAAAAAAAAAGAACATTTGCTTGATTCACTGGATGTTGGAGATGTTTGGAAAGCGAGGACGTCAATAGCAACCTCGAAGGGCCATAAGTCAGAACTTCTGCCTGTTGCATTCAAAAGCCGACCGATCCTCATTTCACTTCCTTCTGAACCAGATAACAACATCTTGAGGCCTCCTGCTGGTGTAGACGAGTGTGTGCTTTGACCTGCAGTGCAGTAATCCAGTGTGATGTGAAGGAAATGTGCAAATCTCCCACAGTTTCAGAACAAATCAGCACAAAAGAGAGTCGACAAAGTTGTCATCAAAACCAAGTTGGACTTTTTTCTCCTCTATCAACAACTCAATTCTGCAGAATGACTTGTTTGTCTCCTGTAGCTTCCCCCCCACCATCCCTCCACCCTGTTGACTTTCTGTCCTTTGTTGTTCCGTCTCTCCCTCCTCACCTTCCTCCCCGCCCTCACCTCTGTCTCCCTCAACCTCTTTGACCTTAAAAAAATCTCCATAAACTCTTTACCCGCCTCTCCTTCCAGCCTCCCTCCTCTCCTCTTGCCGGCAGACGCAAGCATGAACACACATACACACACACACGCACACACACACACACACCTGAGTGATGTTTCATTTGCTTTAATCTAATTTGCTGTTATTTAATTTAGAGAGCTGTGACTTGCGATGGCTCAGCAGGGATTCGGTGGCTGCAGCTGCCTGTGTACAAGCGTGTTGCAGCGCACGTCGTGCACGTGCACCAGCGCCGTCCGCAGTGTGCACGCTCTCCCAGATGTGCCCTTCGGCGCAGCGGAGATGCTTGATTTCTCTCTCTCCCTCTCTCTCAGAGAGTTTATATCTCGGAGGAAACAAACTTGCTGTCGTGCCAGGACGGCCATCACTTATTTACGTGGTAGAGTGAGAGTTGGGAGCCGGTGGTGGGACGGAGGGAGGGGGGTGAAGCCAGATTGAAAGGATAATGAGGGGTAATGTTCAGATGGCTTTTGAGGGCTGGTGTGGAATGAGAACGAGATGGTGGGATGAAGGAGGAGGACGGGGAGAAGGAATGACCTTCAGACAAACCGGCGCGGTCGACTCGCTTGGGCTTTGTCCATTATTGCCGAGGAGGAAATTATTAATTGCGGGCAAAACCAAGCGGTCCTCAGTGGGAATAAACTCCAAACTCTTCTGACATGATGTCATTAGGGCCGGCGGTGCAACAATAGTGCGTTTTCTCCCTCATTTTCCAGGAAGACAAACTGAAAATCCGGGAGTGGATGAGTCAGAGCTGCTCTGCGTTCGTCTCCCTGCAACGTGTCGCTGCTGGTCTGAGATGGAGCCGCTTAGAGAAGTGCTCAACTTTTAGCTCTATTTCTTAAAGTATAGTCCAGAAAAACAGGGGGAAAACAGAGAGTCGGCGTCAGACTGTTAAATCAACAACAGGGGAGTCAGATTTTCTAGTTATCTGCCGAATTTAGGTCTACATTTGCATTTTTTTTTTGTCAAAAAAAGAAGGCTCCCCTATTTTTGACCTTGTCTGCTAATCTCACTCCACAGATTCTCTCTCTCTCTGATGTCAGGGAAATGATCACAGCATGAATTAAAAACAAGTGCAGCCTTGTTTGGATAAAACCTCAAAACACAGTAATTGGCTGTGAGTGCACGGTGAGGTGAGCCTCTGCTGTTGGGAGGGAATGGCGCTTCGAAGCCGCAGTCCTTCACTCAGCCACGTCTCTGTTCTGTGTTGTTACTAACCAGCTCTTGCTCTGCTTCGCTACCTGGCGACTGTGTAAAGGTAACAAATGAGATTAGAATAAAAAAGAATAGAATAGTAATAACACCTTTATTAATCCCACTTTGGGGAAATTTGTGCAATTACAGCAACTGTATATATAGTGCGTAAAGATGGCAAATTATGTTAATTAAAAAGGAATAAAGAAATTAGAATATAACATGTATAGAGGAAGAGAGAGAAAAACAAGATATTTACATTTTATGAACAGTTGGATTATTTACAGTTATCTACATCCTGACTAATTACCAACATATTATCATTTGCTTTTTTTTCTCCCAAGTTTTTCACCAGAAAATATATTTAGCCCTATCGACCAAGTCTGGAAAGGCAAAAACATACCTCGGAAAGGTTTGGCTTGAAGGAACTTTAAAGATGGGCTTTCCTCATTTATCGGTGGTTCACTGTTCACCGAGATTAAAGGTAAATATTATAGTGAGAAAAAAAAGTTTCCAGCCAAATACTGGCTGGGGCCTTTAACTTTGTTATAGCTGGGCCTTTGGAAATAAGTTCTGGCTGATACAACCTCAAACTGTTTGTGACCAGACAGGATAAACAGGAAAATTGCTGCCACAGCTGCTGAATTCTGGCCATTTGTGAGGTTTGATGGACCTGCTGCTACCTGGAACAGACTGGAGGGGCTTAAACCCACCAAGGTGTGGGATTTATTTTGTGTGTGTGTGTGTGTGTGTGTGTGTGTGTGTGTGTGTGTGTGGTGTATTTAGAAGGCAGAATTCAGATGATAATGTTTCGCTCCACATTGTAACTTTGTACATTTCAGCCTAAAGTCGTCCCTACATCACTATCTAGCCACTCTGTACTTTTATTTATATCTCGGTGGATTCTTCTTTCTTTTTTTTCTCAAAATAACATCCATTATGTTGCGCACCGAAACATCCCCTGGAAGCCATTAGGAAATAATTGTTGCAGGGTTCAGTGGTCTCTTGCTCAATACGGAGGCAAAGCCCGGGACAAGTGTGGGAGCTTCTAATTTGCCAAAAAAGATTACCGGATAATTAAATGAGGAAATGAAGTCTTAAAAGAACATAAAGGATCAGGACCAGGAGCTATTTGCTATCAAATGATATTTTGGAAAATCCATTCCGAGGTAGATGGAGACAGCGTGGCATGGTGGTGGTGATGGTGGGGGTGAGGAGTATTACTGTGTGTCCTAAAAACTATCTATTCATCTATTTAAGGAAGACGGTGAGTCACCCAGCCGTGGCTAAATGGCTGCGCTGTTGCATTTTCAGAAAGCATCCATCATGCCTCCCGCCGAGGCCCGTGGGTCGACCCCGGCGTGGAGCTACCTCGTTAGCCGCTCCCGCTTCCCACTTCACCTGCCGCTGTCCCGGAGTTGGGCGCCATAATTCCTAATTTTACGGCGTGTGAGCAGCAGGGGCGGGCGGCAGACTACGTTCAGATTACCGTGACTAATGTCATTACAGGCTGTCGGCTGCTGTTTAGGTGACAGCTTAGCCACAGCGAACAGGTAAACTGCCGCTATCTCGCTGTCACGCCGCTGTAACGCATTATTCAAATGAGTGGTTGGGAGTGGGAGGAGGGTGGGCTCGGCACACTAATAGGACAACGCAGTTTTCAAACGACGCCTCCACTTCTCTGGATTTGTGACCATTTTTGTATTTTTGAAAAGCTAATTAAGGACAAGGGATTGAAATTGGTGAGAAAGAGAAATTGTTAGTGGTTCAGTTGCAACAGAAATACACTGCCAGTCAAAAGTTTGGACACACCTTCTCATGCAATTTTTTTTTATCTTTAACTTTCTACACTGCAGGTAGACACTGAAGACATCAAATATATGAGCAAGATATATGTAATTATGCAGCAAAGAAAAGCATGTTAAATAACTCTAAATATGCTTTTTATGAAAGGCGGCTAATTTGAAGAATTCAAATATATAACGTGTTTGAGCTATTTTACACTTTTATTGTTTCCTACATAATTCCATGTGTGTTCATTTGTAGTGTTGATGCCTTCAGTGAGAAACTGCAATGTCAATAGTCATGAGAATGAAAGAAAAGACATTAAATTCATAGGGTGTTCAAACTTTTGACTGGTAGCACAACGGCACCTCGATGCGACTGAAGGTCTGGAGGGCGTCTGGTGTTGACTTGAAGACAGAAGTGCTGAGTGCTGAAGTTGTGGAGCAGGAGGGACTCGGTGTCGGGGGTGGGAGGATGTGAGATGGGGGGTGGGTGGGTGGAAGGGTCCAGGCACCCCGGATGATTACAAGCCCCAGGCGGCAGCGGAGTGTGAATGAGATGTGCAGTGGTTTGGCTGTGAAGACGGAGCAGGAGATGTTATCCTGGCAGGTGATTAGAGTCCGGCTTGAAACAAGGAAACCAAAGTTTCCCCCATTAGGTTTGTCTCGCTGCAGTCTGAAAACAACAACAACAACAACACAAAAAAAACAATCCTCGGAGAGGAGAAAGTACCTGCTGGTGAAGGACCCATTACATATTGGCTCTCATCGGGAACTACAGTGGGTCCGGACCCTCTGTAAAATCCATCTGTGCCGGCTTATTGTGAGGTCTTATTAAAGTCCCTTGCTAACTTATACTGTCTGATAAAATGACAGCCTTTATATATGTCAGCATTGGAATGGTGGTCCATGCATCACGGAGACAATGATCTATAGATAGGGGCTGTTGGGATTTACTGCTGGTAGCACTCCATTAAGTCGTTAATATGTGCCAGATGGAATCTTTTTTTGTAAAGGAGCTCTAATGGCCCGATTCAACTTGGAGAAAAAACACAAAAAAAACAAATGTACAGACCCACCAGCATCAGGACGTCTTCCTGCTTCTTTCCAGGGTTCCCGCCGACTGCCTTTCTAGTGGCAGCATGTTTACATACCTGCTTCTGGCCCGCATTTCCTCTGGCCTTGGCACGGAAAGCGAATTTTGAATCTCCTGACAGCCCAGATGTTCCGCAACAACATTACAGTCACGCCAAGTCCGCGTCATCTCATTCGCTCTCATCCTTGTTTTTTGACGCCATGTGAAGCGACCGGACGTCCGTCCTGACATCCCCGTCCACGTCGTCCCCCCGTCCCGCCATCACACTCTGACCCTCTTGAGTTCTGCATGTCTGCACCCAGCCAACGTTGCATTATTCATGCGGCGCCACCGCCGTAACCTTCCTGCAACTTTACGTCTTTGCCAGGGCCTCTGGAGGATATTGCTTATGGCACAGCACATGTTTTCATGAGAGCGCAGGAGGCTTGTTGTTTTGCTCAGCGACCTTTGATCTGCTGTGGAATTGTGTCTGGCTGACGGGATTTGTACATTTTCCTCCCACTTGTTACTGTGGGACGGGTCTGGATTTAAGCCTCACCAATGTATTTATTGCCGAGGACTCCTACAGATGTGCTTTGTGGTAAAAAGGCAAAAAAGAGGAGAGAAAAAATCCTATTATCTGTTTTGAGCTTTATCAACAACCGACCCCGAGTGACATCACAAACTTGCCGCCCTTCAAGATGATCCTTTCATTTCAATAAGTACACCACTCTGAAAGGGGACATTAAAACACCACATTATCATCACCCTTCACAGTATGGAGGAAACAAATTTCTGTATCTTATTATGGACTTTGAAATGCTAATGTTCTTGCTCCCAAGACCTCTGTCGTGCGACATCAACAAATCCAACCCCCCCACCCCCCCCCCACCCCGACCTCACTGCACCCAGCCATGGTGTCCTCATTCTTTTCTTTTGAATATTCTTTTTTTTTTTAAATATTTCACAATTTCAAACTCTTTTTCTTTATCTAATATAAACTTTTTTTAAGGTTCGCTGTGGTGTCAGTATGTTCATTTCGCCGTCTAAAATTCACCCAGATTTTTAGACGGGTGAATTCACCTGACGGGTGTAAAATAACTCATACACGTTTTACATTTAAATTCTTCAAAATAGCCACCCTTCATATAAATCATATTTAGAGCTATTTAACGTGTGTTTCTTTGGTGCATAATTACATATATCTTGCTCAAATATTTGATGTCTTCAGTATCTATTTGCAGTGTATAAAGTTGTGAAGAAGAAAAAAAAGACTAGCTCAGCGGCTCTTATGGTTTAACAGGAATCAATGTTGCTGTGTGCCTTTGGTTGGTGCTCGATTCCTTTGCCGTCCTATTTGCACTTTTTTGCCGTCAAAATAAGAAAACGAAAAAGAGGAACAAGAGGTTGGGGAGCAAAGCACAGTCACGACTGTTCACATAAGCAATATGTGTTCTTCACTGCAGTACGGATACTGATAATAGTGTGTAGTGTGACTTTCATCTCTGGCTTGATACCCCCCACCACCCCCCCATCCTCTATTCTGTCGGGTCACTTGGCAGGTCCAGCTGCGAAGGCACCGTCAGGGTGAAGTAACAGTCGGTCGGTCAGTCGGCAGGGAGGCAACGGCCGATGAGGTAGCAGAAAATAAGTTTTTGCTTTGACTCACAGGAGAAGTTTTGTTTTGCTGTTTTTCTGCCCACTCTGCTGACAAACTCATCTGCCATTTAGAAAGAGCAATAAATTGCATTCTGCAGCCACTGAGAAAATCAGATCAGTAGCGTCGGAGCGGCCGGGTACCTGCTGTTTGGCTTGAGCTCATTTAAAGCAGCGCATGGATTCCAGAAAAATGGCAGCGGTGAGGGAGGCGGAACCCCAGGGGACGGGAAGACCGGACCACATGCACAGGTTCTGCAGTCGTCATCCATTTTCTGTCAGCCTGAACTCAGGGTGGTGAGGCTGCTGCGGTCTGTCCCAGCAGACACCCTGGACCAGTGAACTCACACAGACACGGGCAGAACAGTCAGAGGGGAACCACCCACAGCCACCCACTGCCCGGGCCGCTACGTCACCCTACAGTCAACATCATTTTGGAAATTTCTAGCCTGATAAATAAACTGCGTGAATGCAGAACATTAACTTAAAACAAAGCACTAATTGTGTTTGTTCTTTTCCCTCAGACAAACTGTCAAATGAAAAAACAAAAGGGGAAAAAAGGCTTCATAATTATGTTTTCACAAACTTGGATGCAGAGTGAATTTTACTACACAATTAAGCAGATGCGACACATTTGTCTGTTTAATATTTGCTGGGATTTATTTTGCGCTTTATTGCAGATATCCATCTGGTGGGGAGGCCAGACTTTGGAAGCACTGGGGTAAACTGTCAGTCTGTCACAGTGAAGCCAATTGATCAGATTTATTAGTGCGCGGCATCTCGCCAAAGCTCACCCCACCACCACCCACAATAAACATTGTCCACTCAGAATATTTCTCTTAATGAGAAAGTCCATCTTGCCCACAGCAGCAGCAGCAGCATCACTGGTCTCTTCAGCAGTGGGCTTTATTGCAGCTTCTTCCCTCTGGTCTTCTTCTGTGGTTTTTCAGTCACCCTTGGTCTCCTTCTCCTACTTCTCATCATTCAGAAAGGAAGCTGATTGTTTAAGTAATCTGGGCAAAACTGTTTTTTTTTTTTTAAGTCCAGTCAAAAATACAGCATGTGTGATGTATGAGCAATAGTGCAGAGTCGGCCAGTTGTAGCAGCAGTGTGTAAGACGCACTAATCTCTGTCTGTCTCTCTGAAGTGGGACTGTCATTTGCTTTCGCATAAATTTCTTGATAAATTTAAAAAAGGGTCAATCTTCACATTTCAATCTTTCATTTTTTTTCTTTATTATACAAATTCATTCTGCAATTTCAATAGAAATATTGTAAGTCAAAAGGCTCTTAAGTCGAAAGCTTTTACTCAGGTTGGAGTGTTACAGCGTTGGAGTGAGTGGAGTGAGAGGTGTTGGGGGCCACCCCTCCACGCCCTCACTCCTCTAAACACACAAACACACTTTATGTTTATCAGCCAGCTCTCGTGTTTGCACTGGCAGACGTTCTTGCAGGGCATCTTTTACTGATATGGCAATCACTTCACCTTCACGTGTCCTCCCTCCCTCTGCTGGAGGAAGCGCTTCAGGACCACGGACAGCGCCAAAAAGTAAGTTGAGTTAACAGCAGCACCGACTGACAGCCGCACCTCCTTTGGCTTCATATCTGAGAAGAAATGAATAAGACGAAATCAGCCTGTCAAAAATACCTTTTGCTGCATGTTTAATTTATTTGTATTTAGAATGTGATTTCTAGAACGCGCACTCAGTGAATTCCCTGACTTCACTTCTTTTGTGAGCTCCACTTTTCAGGCAGTCTGTTCTCATCTTTCTGGAAAACAACAGAGGTTGTTGTTGTTTTTGTTTTGTTGTCCACGAGGGTGAGTTGCTGCAATTTGGTATGAATAATAAAGACCTGAGAGTGTGGTGGTGGTGATGGGATATGCATGGGACCTTTAAATTCACAATGTGAGCATTAATGACTATGAGACATATTGTTTTCTATCTCACTTCTTTTTTTTCCATCTCAAGTTACCGGATGAAAGCTGCAGCCTTTTTTTCTCACTGCATGGATGGTACCCCCAACACACACACACACACACATACACACACACTTAATGCATTCAAACCCAACAGATGAATCAGTCCTTGAACGAGTGCCTGCAACCACTTTTGGATGATAAACTCCAGACGGATCACAACCCCAGCAGGCAAGAGGCACGTCCGCGCTGACCGGAGAGGTGAAACACTTTTATGGATGTGACTGGAATGTTGAGTTTTGCCCAGAGAGGGAGGAGAACTTGGGCAGCGTAGGGGTGGGGGTGAGGGTGGGGGTGGGGGGCACACTGCATCACTTAAGTACTGCGGCTGATGTCATTTCCTAAGCACCATAATTGGTCATCAATGACTCTTGAGGCTGTGAAGAATGGATAAATGAAAATACACACGCACACCTCTCCCTCTCTCTCTCACTCTCTATCTCTCCCTCTCTCACACACACACACACACAAACACACACAGATTTGACCCCATGGGAAATGTTGTACATTCAATGATCCATTGAGGGCTTAATTGTTCAGACCTCCCCCCCCCTCTCTCTCTCTTTCCCTCCCGCTCTCGCCCTCTCTCTCTCTCTCTCTCTCTCTCTCTCTCTCTCTCTCTCTCTCTCTCATATACACTCACACACCTGTGAGACAGCAGCAGCTGCTCTCACACCGACCGTCGCCTGCTTTCACATACACGCGCCAGGTCGCACCTCTACCACCGTCCATGTGGCCCCTCCCTGGTCGGATGGGACCGACTGACTGACTGACTTGCGGGTTTAGAACTCTGTCACCGAGACTTCAGGAAGCGGGAGTGTCGGTCGGGAGATCCCTCAGCCGCCGCTGCTGCTGTGTGACCGCTCTGCGCTCAAAGGCATCATCATCTTCTTCATCATCATCATCTTCACCATCATCATCATTATTATCTCCCAACCCTCCGCCGCCTTGATCCGAATCTAAAGCCGCAGTTTGGCATCTTTGAAGAGGCATCCCTCAGAACCACCAGCAGCAGCAGCAGCAGCAGCGGTGTTTGGACTCAGACCCGTGGGCGTCTGGGTGGCGTCCGTCTCGGCGAGCTGATAGGAGGAAGATCTGCCAACTGCTTCACCGTCTAAAACATCGTGTCATCTTTTTTTCTCTCTCTGTCAAGACATGGCGATGAGAAGTGAGATGTAGAGGACTGAACGTGAGGGACCGTCCATGTGGGTCTGGGCTTCAGCTGAAAACGGACAAGATCCCCCCGGATCCCCGCCGTCAGCCTCCTCCCCCTCCTTCTCTTCCTCCTCCTCCTCCTCCTCCTCAGCAAACCAGTTGATTTTTTTTTTTTGACAGTGACAAGTGTTTTTTTCCCCCACACCAAAAAAAGCAAAGTGACGTGACACACCGGTGACTCCGCGCACGGACTGAATGAGTCCACCCTGGGCTGCCGGACGGACTCCAGAAGACGCGCAGGACGGATGCGAGCAGACTGAGACGCATCTTGGCCATTCGGAACCGCCTCGAACAGCGACTGGGATCGGCCGCGGCGATCGAACCGAGCGGGGCGGGAATCACAGCGGGGGATCCGCCGTCTCACGGCCAGGTAGGCGACGTGCACGCCCGCAGTCGGCGCGTCACCTCTGGCTTTTCGCCGCGTTAAAAAGGTGATGGAGGTGATTAACGCCACCGTCGCGCCAGGGGAGGAGGCGAGGGAGGGAGGGGGAGTGGGTGAGGAGAGGGCGGGGGGAGTGAGGGGGGCACTGCACCTGTTGTAAGCCTGTGCATCATAGCGTCCGCGCGCGTGTGTATATAGGTAGCGCGCGCGCGTGTGTTGACACTTCTGATGAGCCGCGCTTTAAATGGCCGACCGAGCTGACGGCAGAGCCGATCTCTTTATTTGCTTTGTGCATCGGAGTGTGCACAATGGAGAGAGAGAGAGAGAGATCTCCCTCCAGCTGTTTGTGCGCGCAGCGCGCGCTCCTCGCCGCGCGCGTTGCGTGGGCTTCGATGGATTTGACTGGCTGATTACAGCTCCATACGCGCGAGCCGTAAGTGCAAATTGTGGGGTGTAATTGTCCCGGCAAGCGGCCCGAGGCAGCGAAGCAGTCCCTCACACACACACACACACACACACACACACACACACACACACACACACACACACACACACACACACAGACTGCGTGCGCGTCGCGTTGGGTGGCCCCTCTCCTGGTCCTGGTTCTGATTCTGGTTGTGGTTCGGATCCCCTTTGACCAGGCATTTGGCGCGCGCAAGCTGGGTGCCCGCATTTTTGGCGGGTAACACGCACATGTGTGCATGTTTAAAAAAGAAATTAAAAAAATGAAATTCACCCTGCACCCTCCCAGTCTGTGTAAAGATGGAGATGTAAAAGCAGCAGATGCCAACTTGATGGGCATCGAGCGGGTCGCGTCGGACCACCTGACAGCGGATCAAGGACACACACGCATACACACACACACAGACACTTACTCTCACACTCACACACACAAACACTCTCTCTCACACACGCACTCACATACACGCACACACACCTCACACAAGCACTCACACACACACACACACACGCACACACACACACTGGTCCATAGTTCAGGTGTCCCCAAGAACGCAGATCTTGGGGACGCCTGAACCATGGACCAGTGTGTGTGTGTGTGTGTGTGTGTGTGTGTGTGTGTGTGTGTGTCCTTCCTCTGCTCTCAGACCACCTGACAGCAGATGAAGGACATGTAAACACACACACACACACACACACACACACACACTCATTCATTCATACACACACTAGTCCAGTTCAGGTGTCCCCAAGATGTGTGTTCCATGGCTGTGGGTCGATGCTCTGCCACCCCGACTCTGGCTGGCTGGCTGACTGGCTGGTTGACTGGCAGGAAGGAAGGAGGGAGGGAGGGAGCAGATGTCACAGCTGCGGCCTGTCTTTCCCCAAGGTTACGTCAGCTGCTCCCTGCAGTTGGACGCCGGGGGTGTGAATTTGGCAGCAGACGGTGTAGCCCAGACAGCCATGTTTGTTTGAATCTGATTAAAGGTCAGATGTTTCCAGGGTTTTTCATTCTCGCCCGGGGACAGTGAAAGGAGAGCCGCTGCTGTTAATTACCCAGAAATGTGGGAAACGGCACATTTAGCCCACTGTTTGCCGCTTCCTGCTAAAACTGACCCTTCCCTGCATGTTTGGAAAGAGATTTAACATAAAACCCAAAGTGGCCGTAGTTTGGTGCCAGAAGACAAGGAACCAGCACCTAACTGGAGGCTTTACCACTGCCCGAGGAAAGGAAACAGTGAGGTCTCAGTGCCCTTTGTGACATCAGAAATGGCTGATGGCCAGACTTGGGTTTTTTTGAGCACACCCTCTGTAAAGCGCAGCCATCAAGAGGCAAAAAAAAAAGGCCTTTCCCATTTCTGTGGAGGTCATTGACTGCCTGCAAAATAACTTAATTATTAGAAAGCCTCTGTAAAGTGTATTTGCCTAATCTGGGTCCGCACTGATTAGCTGCAGATCTGCTTTTATTGATCGGTGCTCGCTGCATCGAAACACAATCTTCTCGAAAACTTAAAGTTTGCCGACCGTTGTTCTTGTCAGAGCCTCACTGATCTCCTTCAAGGGAATCTCACCGCTGCTCTCCATCTGATCAATGCTGGTCTTATGATATGACAGTTGGCAGGTATTAAGTGACTCGCTTCCCCAACTGCAGCAGACATGAGAGATAACGGATGCTTTATATCTGAGGTGTGAAAACAGAATAAATTGCTGATTTATTGGCACCGTTACGCGGCTGCAGCCGACACATCAGAGCGCTGAGTCCCTGGACGGAGCTAAATCACACGGCTTTGCCTGTTTTTCCACGGTTAATCTGTGGCTGCAGGCGGCGACAACATGTTTCCTTTTGTTGATGTGATGGAAACGAAGCTTGGTGCTTTAATTTTGTTTTTTAAGGAATGTGGCGCATGCATGGTGGCACCCTTTGCTGGAATTTGAGTGGGAAGAAACACACACACACACACAGACGACTCCTTTCCTCTCCCCTGCTTTGGGTTGGGCTTTGGTTGCTCTTTCCCTTCATCTCATCCGCTTTCTTCCTCATCTGGGTTGAAACTCGCTGTGATCACAGCGTCACAGCCTTAAACTGCAGGATCCCTGGGGCACAGGTGACCCCGCAGTTCAAACACAGTCAGTCGGAGCGCTTTCATTTCCTCGTTTCATCCCCCTCTCATCACCTGACTGTCCGCCCGTCTGTCGGCCGTCCATCCATCTGACTCCCTGCCCACTCCTCTTCCTCTCCTGGCGGCAAGACTTATCAGATGGAGGGGCGTTTTCTTTCCATCTCCCTCTGTCTCTCTCTCTGTCTCTCTGCCGAAGCTTGTCCTTGTCAGCCCTCGTGTTCCTCTCCACGACGACAGCCCGTGTTTTCACGAGTAGCAAAAAAAAAAAAAAAAGGAGAGCACATGAGATCCAGAAATATATGGTAGGACAGAGAAAGAGAATGAGTGACTGACAGAGTTTGATTTAAGTGTGTGTGTGCTTGTATGTGTGTGTGTGTGTGTGTGTGACTGCAGGTTGCTGCCACATGTGAGTGGTGCCTCTGACAGAGGGGGAACAAACGTGAGAGCAGATGGACAGTTAAAAACCTCTTGTCACGTAAATTGCAGATCATATGTCTGATAGGCTGGTTCAGTAACAGGCGCCGGATTAAAGACTTTCAATCATCCAACAGGAATTAAGCATCGCGACTCTGGTTATTTAGTTCTCAAATTTGCTCTTGTTCCAGCTGCCAATATATTATTTATACATTTAAAAAAAAAAAGAGAGAGCGGGCTGCCAATCAATTCCTTAAATGATCTCAAAGTTAGCGGCGGGAAAGGCTTCATTAACGTCGGCGGGGTGATCAATAAGAAATGAACGTGTTTTGCTTTGTTTGATGTGAAGGAGGCCGACTTGAGGTTGCGAAGCGGACTAAAGACAAAAAAAAAGAAGTAATAACACAGGAAGATACACTGCCAGTCAAAAGTTTGGACACACCTTTATATGTAATTATTTATGTAATTATGCAGCAAAGAAAAACACATTAAATAACTCTAAATATAGCTTTCCTTGAAAGGTGGCAACTTTGAAGAATTGAAATATAAAACGTGTTTGAGTTACATAATTCCATGTGTGTTCATATGTAGTTTTGATGCCTTCAGTGAGAAACTGCAACGTCAACAGTCATGAGAATGAAAGACAAGACAATAAATTGATGGAATGTGTCCAAACTTTTGACTGGTAGCGTATAATGCAGAGGGCAGACCAGCCGCGGGGTTTTGATCTCAAAGCGGCGAGCGGCTAGCGCTGGCGGCTAACGGCTAAGCGGTTCCGATATTGCGACGATCAGACGAGGCGGCCGCGTCACGCTTAGGCTAAATCAGTCTGTCAACTGTTGTCTGACAGCATTGACAAACACAGTCCAACAGTTGCTCGACAATGGGACTGTGCCTTGTGTGTGTGTGTGTGTGTGTGTGTGTGTGTGTGTGTGTGTGTGTGTGTGTGTGTGTGTGTGTGTGCACAGCAGATGCACGGCAGACTATTCTCGCTGCTCCCAGTGTGTTTAATGTGCGACTGGATGAGAAAAGAAGCCAGCAGCAGATGGACTGAGGTCACAATTTTTTTCCCCCTCAGCGCTCAACACCTCTAACATCCTCCCACCCGCCACCACCACCCCTGCACACACTGTTTGTAGGTCCATCTTGTGCACACATGCAGCACATGCTGCCCCGCCCCCCATCACCCGCCTCCCTGCCCATGCTGCGCTCCACACCTGCTGTCTTCTGAAGATCGTAAGTGTCTCATCGGCCCTCAACCTTCAATGCTTTGCGACCCACTGGGTTTAATTCTCAAACAACTGAAGAGGAGGGTGAGGAAGGAAGGGGTAAGGAAGATGAGGAGGAGAGGGGTGAGGAGGAGTGAGGAGGGAAGGATGAGGAGGAGTAAGGAGGGGAGCGTAGGGGTGAGGAGGAGTGAGGAGGGAAGGGGTGAGGAGGAGTAAGGAGGGGAGGGGAGAGGAAGGGCGAGGAGGGGAGGAGTGAGGAGGGATGAGGAGAGGACTTCATACTTTGTCTTCCGTAAGGGAGACATCCTCACTCGTCTCCATCACTCCTGTCGGGCAGCGGCTCCCTCAGAAAACACTCTGGGGGCCTCAATCTCTTCCTCCATCTACAGCTGTTCTTTTTTCCCCTCCCCCCTGTACCCCCCGACTCTCGTCAGTTCAGCCTGTAGCATAGGCAGTAACATCACATGACGCCGGCTCGCCAGTTTTGTCCAAGTACCGGTGGGAGAAGCCCCATCGTAAAGAGAAAGGCCCTCATGAATTGAAAGCAGAGGGATGCTTTGATGAAACGACAGCGTTGCTGGTGGTGCTGGTGGTGGTGGTGGAGGGGGGTGACTGATTCCTTGACAAGACCCAGAAATCTCTCAGCGAGGGACGGGAGAGTCAGGGGGGAGGTGGGGTGGGGGTTGGATCTGACAAGGGAGCAAGCAGTAATAATGAGTGACAGGATTCTGCTGCTGCTGTTTCCTCAGAGGAATTTAAAAAAGATGAAGCAAAGAGCTGCTGGCAGGGGACAGACAGCGGCGGGCCGATTGGCGGATCATCCTCAGATAGTCTGATGGTATTTACAGGAATAACGGCAAAGGGCGGCAAAGAAAGGAAACATCTTCTTGTTGCTCCGTCGAATTATAATGTGATTACATAATGTGTCACCATGGGTGTGCCACGAGGAGACAGTCATTTCTCCCAGAAATGAGCATTAGCGGAGTGGAGCAGCAGGAGATTGTGTTCCTAAAACAAATTGGTTGAAAAAAGGGAGGGAGGTTTGTCTCACACATCTGCGCTTGACCCGTGCTTTTCCTGCACATACACACACATTCCCAAGACCTATTTTAACTGTGTTGTGTGTGTGTGTGTGTGTGTGTGTGTGTGTGTGTGCGTGCTCTGCAGGGAGAAGATGCCGTTCCACCACGTGCGGGCAGGCCTGCTCTACCCAGACAACTACCTGAGCAGCTCCCTGACGGAGGGCAGCGAGGCCTTCCAGCTCACCAGCATCTCCACCGAGGAGCTGGGAGGTGAGTGCGGTGGTGTTGGTGGGGGGTCTCTGGAGTCTCAGGGAGTTAAAGGTGAGCTGTTGGCAATTAATGTTTCCCTGCAAGAACAATGCAGCTACACAGCCACGCGGCGCTGCCCCTCCCTCCCCCCCCCCACTCTCTTCCCGGAGGCAGGAGGGTTTTTTCCATTTAGCACTTTTCCTGTCGGAGCGCAACCGGATGCACTGGTTTCCAATTATCATACGTGGGGAGGAATAAAATCGGTCACGGGGCTCCCGGGGATAAGAGGGGGTGTCGTTAGACTGGGAGTAGTGGAAGTGACTCGACCATAAAAACGTAGCTTCCGGCAAAATGTAAAGGCTGATATAAAAAATAAATAAATGAAGAAATAAATCCACTTGCCGCTGCTTTACACTTGATCTTCGATTTGGAAAACAATTTGAGGCTTTATTCGCTGGTAATCCAGTAGGTGCAGTGCAGTGGTTCGCACTGTCGCCTCACAGGTTGTGGGTTCGATGGCCCTGCGATGACCTGGTGTAACCCCACCTCCGCCCTTTGACACCTGGGATGAAAACTAGCAAACCCCTGAAACCCGACCCTGAGGGCAGGAGTAGTGTGTATAGAAGATGGATGGATGGAAGGTGGGATTATTGGATAAATGAATCATCCAACAGCATCAGTGACAGCCGTCAAGCCACAGTGATTAAAAGGCCAGTGCGTAAATGGATGATTATTATCCATGAAATTGTATTGAAAACACATACATTTGGTTTTATTCATTCATTCATTCATCTTCTATGCCCGCTTATTCCAATTCAGGGTCACAGGGGTCTGCTGGAGCCTATCCCAGCTGTCTTAGGGCGAAGGCAGGGTGACACCCTGGACAAGTCGCCAGTTCATCGCAGGGCCACATAGAGACAGACAACCATTCACACTCACATGCACACCTACGGACAATTTAGTATGTTCAATTGACCTCACATGCATGTTTTTGGACTGTGGGAGGAAGCCGGAGAACCCGGAGAGAACCCACGCAGACACAAGGAGAACATGCAAACTCCACACAGAAAGGTCCCAGGCCCGGGCCCCGGAATCGAACCCACGACCTTCTTGCTGTGAGGCGGCAGCGCTAACCACTGCACCACCGTGTCGCCCATTTGATTTTAATTCAGTCGAAACACGTGTTTTTATTTCATTTGATAAAAGGTTAAAGGTTGTCGTGCTTTCACTCGTGCTTCCGGCCTTTATCAGAGAATGTTTTTTACAGCTGGTCCCACAACAGGTCCATCTTCCAGAAGAAATACAAACTGCGGCACAACGCAAGTTGAAAGGCAACAATGCAAAAGAGAGGACAGACGGCTGAGCCTCCTCGGCTCGCTGCTACTCATCCATTTATCTTCTCTACCTGATAAAACCCGTCGTTCTTGCTTCTCTTTTTCCACCACACAGGCAATTTCACCCCTCTGTGCCACTAAATTCTACCTCCATTTATGGAGCCAGTGAATGGGCTGGCATCGTCTGCAGTGGCTCTGACAGAGAGAGAAAACGGGCCGAGTTGCGGCGTAAAAAGCGTAGCGCTCAGGCTGCGTTGCGTCGGCTCACCAGCGTTTCGCACGTCTCCCAAACTCTTTTTTATGCATGGAAGCAAATAAATGAGTCACACAAAGGTGAACAGCAGGATGTTTGATTCCTCTGCCGTTTTCCAGTCACTGCCTAGATTATTCAGACTTGTTTCCCATCCATCCACGGTATGAGTCGTGTTTTTCATCTCACTCTGCCTAATAAAGTCTGAACCCAAAGTACCTTTTGAAGTGCAAACTCCTTGCATTGTAATTACCAGTGAGGATCCAAGGTTTTTATTAAGGACTGCTGGTGTTTCTGTTTACCATAAGACACATTTAAAGAGTTTTATTATTGTCTTTTTAATTACTTTGATGCAAGTACATTTATTATTAATAAAGCCCAGGGCTGCAAAACCAAAAAAATACAGCGCCTGGCTCAGGCTGATGCGGAATAATGCATCTCATACAGAGTTGGAGCGCTAGTTTTTCGGCTGAAGAATCATAAAGACTGAGGTGTGTGTCTTCTCTCCTGACACACAGTCCTGAATGGAGGAGACCGTGTTACGTAACTTGTAACACGTGTTACATGTTGTGTTCGATGTGCGGGGAGGAAAAAAAAGACACACAGATTGTGGTATGTGTATTTCTGACACAACTGCCTTTGTTGGGGGGAAAAAAAGAGGAGCCGTCGTTAATCCTTCCACCGAGTGTGGAAGGAGAGCGTCCCACTGAGCTTGGGAGCGAGTCCGTTTGTTTGTGTTTCTACATGTGGCCTATTGTCGTTTGCTCGGATGAGCTTTGGTACGAGGCACTTTGTTCCATAAATCTTTTAATCCGACGTCCCCAATGTGCCACTACACTCATCTCGGTTCACGAGAGCAGTTACTTTGGTGCACTGTAGCTGCGACAGCCACTGGAACTTCTCACCACCATTAAAGGGCCTTTTTACACAGCGGATAGCATTACAAAGAAATGGCGCCCAAATGAGAATTCAGTCGGCTGAAAAGGGTTTCGATGAAAACTCTACACACCAGTTGGCACACTAACGGGACTCTGCTAAAGTGTCTCTGCCACTCATGGTGGAGTTGAAAGGTTTGGAGATATTTCAGGTGGTCGGTGGTTCAGGTTGTGGCATCTGTGCTTGTGTTAGCGACTCATGTGAGGCATGATGGCAGCAACAGGTAAAACTGACTCGCGATACTTTAATTGTGGATAGCGAAGTCAGCCAGTGGGGACCGATTCGATCGAACAGCGTGAGTGTGTTGATTCTGAATGATTGAGCCACCTAGTTATTGTCAAGACCGCACCAACTGAGACCAAGACATTATCAAGACTATAAGAGACTATAGCAGACTAAGACTAAGAGTATAGAGACCAAGATAAGACCAAGACATTTTGGGTTTGAGACCAAGACAAGACCAAGACTTTAAATATCAAAGAAAAAAAATTATAACAAAACAGAAAAAAATACCTGTATCTTTTTTAAATTCAAGTTTGTTTCTGAATTGAATCGCAACAGTTATTTTTAGCAAGGTATTTTTTTTAATAAGTTTCTTAAATATTTTGCTGCTTTGCGAATTATTTTGAAGCATTTGAAAGGGGGTGTGTCACTCTGGGTGTCACAAACAGACCGTAACAAGGCGGCAGCTGGATTCTTTTCTGTTATTATCTGTCATTGCTGTATTGGCTGAGTCTCAACCGGTCTTGATCAAAAACCCAGTTTGCCCAGTGCGAGACAAGACAGAATAAAAAAAATGCCTCTGAGACCGATACCCTTAAAAAGTGGTCTTGAGACCAAGACCAATCTTGAGTGCTCCAACACTGAGAGCAATCAATCAAACAACAACAACAACAACACACCCTGGGTTCAGTTTGGCTCCTCTGCAGTCTGGAGGAGCTTTTACAGAAACTCAATATGGCCTCCAAAACACCAGGCATTTATGATGAAGCATTATCTGGGCCCTGTCAGCCCCCATCCACAACATCCAACGGGACTGTTTGATGTGGACAAAATATCCGTGGTATTTGCTGCCGGCATTGGGAGGGAAAAAAAAGAGAAAAACTTCCTAATCCCACTTCAGAGAGATGCTAAAGGTTCTTTGAGGATCTTCTGCTTGGCGCAGATGGGAGGCTAGTTAATCACCCTTGCGTTGATTCGCTACTATCCTTTTCTCCGCTTTTTGAGGTGTTTCATCAATCACCGCAAGAGCATGTACAGTCCTGGGGGGAGCACGCCGCGCACACACACACACACACTCTGGCGCACAAGCACACAAAGGTTTTGCGCGGCAATACATCACAGGCTGGCTCATTCGTAACCCATCGGAAACGCACTTCTTGCCGTCGAGCTGCATACAAATACAGCCGGCTTTGTTTGGGGTGACTTGGCGCTCCCCGCAGTCCCACTTCCTTTACGGCGACATCTCACTTCATTTAAGGGAAGTGAGGAACAGCCTCACGCAAGGGGGGGCGGACCCGGCGGTCGACTCCAGTTATCAGCCGCAGGAAGAGGGGGCGGAGGCTGTTGGGTGACCGCCGTCCCGGGCGGGTCGGCGGCGACAGAACTTTGGCTCTCAACGCCGCTGATGAGCAGCAAGACAGACACCGGCGGCCGAGCCGGACTTGAATTACACAGAGGATGGGAAAGGATGTCAGGACAAGAATATTAATGGAATGCAGCGAGAGGAAGAGAGATGAACTTCATGTAATATTCATCGTTTAAGTTGCAAAGGGGGAAAAAAGATTAGTCTGGGGGAAATTGTGATTTTTAGACTCTATCAAGCGGCGTTCTGTCACTCCTCTTGTTGCATCGACTCTTAGAGTCCTCTCAGAGAAGGACTGTTGGCTTGAACAATTTAAATAAAAAGAGCAGCTACTCGACTAACAAGGTACTTTCAGGCAAAAATGTAAATGCTGTTAAAAAAAAAAAAGTCCCTTCTGACAAGTACATTCAAAGACAATATGAAAACTGCAAAAATCAAACTGGTTTATTAAAGTGGTGACAGTGATCCACTCACTAACTGTGGGCCAGGTTTTTATATGTTAAAATAATGATCACTTGTGGGGTGCCTCAAGGTTCAGTCCTCGGTCCCAAATAATAATAATAATATTATTATTATTATTATTATTATTATTATTATTATTATTATTATTATTACTTTAATATTATGAATAAATTACGTGTAAATTTTTCCTTTGCTTTACGATCTCTAGACACTCGATGCAGCTTTAAATGAATTCACAACATATCCCTTTGTCATACAGTTTTAAGCTACTTATTATACAACCTCCTTGATTAGCAACCAGCCGAGATCTCACAGAAGAATCAGAGTGGCCGCCTGAGAAAAGATGTGGGGATTAGACACTCACAAAGGTTCTGCCGTTCCCCTTGCACTCTCTGTCTTTCTCTTGTTTTTTTTGTTTTCCAGCTCAATAAATTCGATCGCCGCCATCTCGACCCAGTGCCTTGCCTCGGCCCACTGGGCTCGTGACAACTGATCAGCGGGTAATTAGACAGAGATTGACCGTGCGATGCCTTAAGGCAGCGCCTCGGAGGGGTTGTGTGATTGTGCCACGTGAAGAGATAGAGGTCTGGCCTGGCGTGTGTTTACTTACAGCTTCAGTTGGTTGGAAGCCTCCCGCGTGGGTGGAGGGAGTCGGAAACGCACTCGGCAAGCAGCGCCGGTGACTGTGTCGAGCCAAGGGACTGCAAAAGGTCCCTGGAGGGGTTCGTAAAAAACAATAAGTGAGGAAAAAAGGAAAGAGCCGGAGAGTCAGTGAGGGGGATGGGAGGGGGAAGAGGAGTGGGATCACCCTCACCTTGATCTCGCCTGAGAGGACACTCGGCCGGTAATGAGGGAGCCTGCTATCAGCGGTGGGGAAGCACCTTCCAGCAGCGTCGACCTGCTGAAATCCCTTAATCAGTCATTTCATCTCTCCGACACCATCAGCGTCGCTCCAGCCTGGGATTGTACTATTTTCTCCCCTCCTACCAGATTGACGATGCAATTAAACAACCGAGGCGATGTGAGACATGCCGTGTTGTCCCAAAGCCTCTTATTAAACTCTCTGATGGTTACGACTCATAAAAGGTCCTCGGCTCTAAACAGGAAGTAGGTCGCGATCTTGTTTTGTTAAAGACGGCGGCGGTGTGATCAGATTAGATCCAGGGTGTTTTTCTTTCATCTGCAACCACCGTGGACCCTTCATCTTGGTGCAACCAGCTGTGAAACACAACAGTGACGCCGCTGACCTTTTTCATTTGCCTGTTGTAACAAATAGGCGCTTATTTACACATTGAGCAGCATTATCATTCAGTCGTGTTTCTGGATCCTCTGGAGGGTGCTGTATTTTTTTATCACCACAAACTGCAGAGCAAATTTCTTTGGGCTGTTTGGCTGCTTGACTCAACTCCTCCATATTTTCTAGCTTGCTGCAGACTCTGCATTTTACTGAATCTCGAGAACTGGGGGGTTCTTAGGATGTGCACTTGATGCAAACAGTCATTTATTAATCAGTTGTTAAAAATTAAAATATCGCCTTTAAACTGCATCAAGGCGGGGATGGTGACGGTGTGTCAGAGATGAAGAGTCAGGATGCACACTGCTCGTGTCACTGTCAAAGTCTCACATTACATCAATTGTTAACCACCAACCCCAAAACTCCTCCCAGAGAGGTTTAGTCCTGCGCTTGGCGACATCACGCTATTCCTTCTCTGCATTTAACAACAACCCTGAGATCCATTGTGCAGCGTTGAAGATGGGAGAGGATGCAACGAGACAAAATTTAAGCGAATGAACGTTTTTCTCTTAAGTGCCAAGGAATTCTAATGAGGCATCTTCAACAGAACAACTCAAGCTAAAAGCGGTAGAAGCTGCTAAGATCAGCGGGCAAACAGAGGAAGATGCAAGGAGACTTTTTTTGTTTGTTTGCTTGTTTTGCCTGCTGGGGTGAGCGACTGACCTTTAAGGACTGGAAAACAGTATAAAGGAAAAGTGAGTCATTCATATTTAATATCACACCTGCTGGGCCTGTCACAAACTGGCCAGAAAAATCCACAAATCAGCGGCAAACAAAGACAAAGAGCCGCTCGCGTGTGACTTTGGGGAGAGGAGTGTCCAGACCAATTAGGCCCTGTTTACTCACTGCCCCGTTTACGGTAAAATTCTCTATCATCTAGGCTTTCTGTCATAACGAAGGTGACGTTTTCAGTACTGCAGCGGTTTGAGTCCTTTTCTTTTTGGAGGCAACTTTGTCTGTCCCAGATCCTTTTCTTGAAAGCGGTTCACAAAATGGTCAGTTTCAAAACCTAAAAACTGTGTGTGCAAAGTGGTTCTTAGTCCGGGGAACGACAATCTTTGACGGCGAGGCAGACTTAGCAAGATGTGTTGTTGTGCTCTCGTGCAGAGATCCGTGAGGCGTTCCGTGTGCTGGACCGCGACGGCAATGGATTCATCTCCAAGCAGGAGCTGGGCATGGCCATGCGCTCCCTGGGTTACATGCCCAGCGAGGTGGAGCTCGCTATCATCATGCAGCGGCTGGACATGGACGGTGAGGACACACACACACACACACACACACACATACACACACACAGTGATACCCATCTCAAGGGCGAGTGTGTTTTCCTCCCAAGCAGCCGGACCTCGAAGGTTCTCTCACTCTGACTAAGTTGAGCTTTGTGGCCACCTGCCTCCAAAGTGTTTCGGAGCTGCCTCTGACGTGGGACGTGCACACTTGTTGACGGCACATTCCTCCGTGCACGATAAGTGGAGAAACCCGCGCACTCCTGCTCACTTAATCTCCCGCTCTGCTTGTAAATTCACACACAGGAGGCGCAATTACTCCCCCCGACAAGCCTTTGTTCCCTCTAACTGCTCCTTATCTGCCTGCTCCCGATTCTGCCGCTCGCGGCAGATAGCAAAGGTCAGCGCCAAGGCTTTATTGCTTCCATGAGCAGTCCGGCCAACCAAGAGGCAGCGGGGGCCATTTGTTCTCTGGAAAACAAAAAAGAAATCATTTTACCCGAGGCACCGATCGCTCTGCAGCAATTAAAAGGGATCTCAGGCACAATTAGTTTGACTGTGTGACTGTGACAGGTGCTTGACAAACTGCAGGTTCTTGCAGATAATTGTTAGATCCTTAAATCCCCCTTCAATGACCCTGAATCTATGGATTTGCTGCAGGCTAATCCAGGTTTAAGGGATGGTATACAGTAGACGTACAGATAATCAAAGTATGAAAAAGGCGCTCGCTGTCGGATAATGTTGGACATTAAAGGTGTGAGCATGATCATTTTACGCTTGAATGACACCACACAAGCACTATGGATACATCTATCTATCCATCTATTTTTTCAAGGGTATCAGTGCATGGCCGCCATTGACTTCCAATGTATCAGCGCTGACTGGAATTCTTTCACTATGTAAAACTCCAGCGAGGTACCCCTTCTCACGCAGCTCCGAAACGTGCAGAATCCATCGTCTGCCTCCAATTTGCCACCTATAATTACAAACCACGGGGGGAACACGCAACAAGGCCGTAATCTGATGGAAACATTAATTTTGGGCCCGCCGTGCCACGTAATAGGTCTGAGGATGTGAGTCACTCTCTATCTAGCAGAGATGTTCGCCGAGCTTTATTCTGCGGGAAGCTGCCTGTTGATTGTTATCTCTGACGACGCACGGCCGTGGAATACGTAATGGGCAGAACAGGTTTCTCCTCCTCTGAATCTCAATTTGCGCCACGTTTTCCAAAACGCCACGAGCAGACGCTTCTATTGTAGAGGTGAACGCAAATGATTGGGGACTGTTTGTTTTTTTTACACGGTTGAGGGCACATCCATCTGTTGCTCCATCTCCTCCTTTGTAGCCAAGAAAGTCAAACTTTGGCAAACAAAATGCATTATTTAGCTGCACACTGCAAGCTGGTGTCAGCTTTTCTATCGTTTCACAGTCTCTCTTCTTGAATTTCTGTGTGTGGTTTGTGTGTGTGTGTGTGTGTGTGTCGGATCCCAGGGGACGGCCAGGTGGACTTTGAGGAGTTCATGACGATACTGGGGCCCAAGCTGCTGTCGTCCGACAACAGGGAAGGCTTCCTGGGCAACACCATCGACAACATCTTCTGGCAGGTGAGAGTCAAAGCCGGAGTGTGTTTCACTTTCCGGCCTGCGTCCTTCTTTCCTCTCGCTCTCCGCTCTCGCTACGTCTCGGCGCTCATCCTTAAGCACAGACCTAGTTTCTGCGGGGACTCTGCACAGGCACAAACCTACTTATAACCACATTCTCACTCCCCCATCTTCTGCTCCCCAACAAAAACAGAGACTCTCTTTTTGGCCTCGAAGCGACACAAAGGAAACTGGGGATCCTGCCGAGCATTAGTGTTTTTATGGGTGTGTTTTTATGCGTCCAGGTGGTTGTTTGTTGCATGGAGGCATTACCATTGTAAAATAGAATTCAGGGATGTCCTCGTATCGGTGGTCTGAGTCTGAGCGGGTGTTCAAAATGAGGCTTGGCTGTGATTGTTTTGCCGACAAAAAAGTGCTTATCTCAGGATTGGCTCTTAGGTAATACATTCACAAAGAGTGTATTTGGGGATTTGAGGATGGTCGGTTGAGCAGGATGGCAGCTCTCAGGAAGCTGTTCCTGACTTTCCTCGACTGAAATGACTCACGGAATTGAGGAAGCCTGTTGTCGTGTGTTTTCCACGGTGCACACTTTTGCGGAATTTTACCAAAGAGGATAAATACACGGAAATAATCGCATCTCCAACAATCACAAGTTCACACCGTGGGAACGGCACCATTGACAATATTGTTATCGATTAGCTCTCCCAAAACGGCAGGCGTTAACCGGCTGTGACTATTGGAAGTGTTTTCAGGTTCAGGAGTGTGTAGGGAGATAGGGAGAATATAAAGGGGGAGAAAAAGCCACAAAGTAGGTACGTGAGGCGACGATTCATGAAGGTCGGAGACAGCGTGCGTCTCGGGGGGGATTTAAAATTTTCTCCCTCTTCACAAAGAGAGATGAGGCATAAGGAGGGGGAGTGAGATGGGGCAGAGCGGAGGGAGAGAAGGAAGAAGCGCATCAACAAACGAGGAGCAGGAGAAAAGCGGGGAGCGAAATAATAGGAAAAGAGGGGGGTGGGGGTGTAGAGACGGAGTCTCGGAGGACCGTGAGAGCAACGACTTGTGCGTATCTGTTTATATTTCACAGGACCCACTGGAAGGCAGAGCGAGGGTGGAGGGAGGGAGGAAAAAATGGGCAGTAGTTGTGTTGAAGAGAGGAAGAGGAGAGCGAAGAAGGCGAACGCCACGGTGGGCCTCAGCACTCCGTCCACCGCGTGCAGATGGAGCACGGCCACGCTGAGAAGTTGCACTGATTGACTTCAGAGTGGAGTTCAGAGTGTGATCACATTCCTCCTCCCCCCTGTGTGTTTTTGAGCGAATACATTTGCGTGCATCCTCGTGAGCGCCCCCCTCCCCCCCACGCCCCCCTCCATCCTGTTTGATCCGCTACTCTGTTGACAAGAGCTCCGTTTTTTTGTTTTGATTTTGTGCATTCGTGTCTTCTTTTGCAGCACAGTGCAGCCTAGAACCTTTCAGAGCGCTGTCTGCTGATTTGATAAGAGAGGAGATGCACTCTTTCAATGCAAATACTCCGGCGGTGCTTGGAAATTGCATCTTTCAAAAATAATTGATATTTTAAATAAAGTTTAAAAGTCTCAAAGAATGTACAGGCAGGTATGAGCTCTGCAGCTCTGCCCTGCAAAATGTCAATGCATTGATTTTGGAAGTCTAAAGTCTAAAACATTTCCCGCTGACACGAGCACACCATGAAAACGCTGGTGTGCATGCGCAGACCTACATCGGCTAATGTGCCGTGGTTTGTTCCTCTGCTACATTAATCACTGCGATTTGGCGCATTTTTGAGAGTGCGGCGCAGCAATTGAAACTGTTTAACCACAGAGTCTCATTACGTCACGTCTAATTGTGACCCATTCTGATTCTGTGGACCCACGTCATCTATTATTCATGGCTGTAGCCTCTGCTGCTTCA
Source organism: Thamnaconus septentrionalis (assembly GCA_009823395.1). Taxonomy (NCBI): domain Eukaryota; kingdom Metazoa; phylum Chordata; class Actinopteri; order Tetraodontiformes; family Monacanthidae; genus Thamnaconus; species Thamnaconus septentrionalis. The sequence continues at coordinate 20,437,895 of CM020504.1, forward strand.
GTTAAAAATAACTGATCTTACCTGCAGGCTTTAAGGGCTCAGAGGACCCTGGATGCAACAAATAAACAGTGCAGGCGGGAAAATCTCAAGTGCAAATATTTTGATGCAATCCAGCAGCAGAAAAGGCAACTGCAGAAGCAAAGAGGCTATGCAGTGTTTTTGGCAGGTCTAAATACTTCAAACCAAAGAAAAAAACTACTTCATGGACTCCCTGTGGACACAGAGTGGAGGGATCACAGCAGTGGCTTGCAGCACTCAGAGGGGATGGAGTGGGAGGTCACCAAGCAACGTGTCCGTGACATTTAACGGCCGAAAATACATTTAGTAGAAGAACAAACATAATACAAAGTGCAAAGGCGGGAAAAAAAATAAGCCGTCGGTGATTCAACGTGAATTAAATATGTTCGATTGAAGCTTGACCAGATGTAAAATTTCAGAGGCGAAATCGCTGAAATCTCAGCAACCCCAGTGTCTGGCAAGGCTGCTGTGTGTGTGTGTGTGTGTGTGTGTGTGTGTGTGTGTGTGTGTGTGTGTGTGTGTGTGTGTGTGTGTGTGTGTGTGTGTGTGTGTGTGTCCTCCAGGGACCGGTCAGGAGGAGAACAGTCACTCCTAACAGGTTGTGGCTCCTCTGAGGTTGTCCCCTCCCCTCAGACCGGCAGACAGGAACATTGTACATTCTCCACGCTGCTGCGCCGAGCTGTCATGTCCACCGTCCCCAGGCTGCGCAGCTCCGCCGAGTTGTTCCTCCTTTTCCGAGCATCCGTTCCAGGCACAGACAGTTTTTGGAAAGGAGGCCGGCAGAAATCGGAAACCCTCAGACCGCAGCCACTTGCTCTCCCCTCCAGAGCAGCGCAGCAAGGTTGCATGAGTCAGAGCGGTTCTAGTGTGTGAGACACACACTTAGACTAAATCCCCCTCACATCAGGAGGACCCGCAGCTTTAGGTTGGTGTGCATCGTGTGGCTCTTTTTTTTCCGACGCCATCTATTTATTTTTCAAATCAATTTTCTCTCCGCAGCAACACATAATTTCAATATCTTGAATATAATCTTTTATTTTTTTATTGTGTGATAATCATGCAGAGCCATGAGCAGATGACCGCTATGATCTTAAGGCGCTGAAATCAACAACCAATCAGCCGGCTGGGGTTCTGCACACGCTTCTGGATAATTATCCCACAAAAAGAAAACATCCTCTGTTACGCTGTGATAACACATTAAATTCATTTGTCGTCACGAGCAAATCTCTTTTTTTCATTGATACGTGGTTGTTGGAAGGAAAAACCCCACACACAGCTGTTCTCGGCTCCCGCACATTAAAGATTTAACAAGCGAGAAAACGTTTGCTCGTGTCACCACCACTTGCACCTCAGAGTCAGACTTCTCATCTGCATGCATGTTCCTATAATTGCAGTGCAAATCACCCGAAGTGACCAGGCGAGAGGTTGGAATGGATATAAATCATGACAGAGCAGCTTAATAGCCAAGTGCAGCTTTTGTACATGTACTTATTTAGGGAATGTATTTGCACGTGTGTATAAGTTTGTTTTGTTTTTTAAGTTTGTATGTCTGTTTGTAAAAATAGTTGTTGCCAAATATCCCAAATATCAACGACACTTGTTTTGTAACATTGCTGTAAATGTGGCTGATTTGCCATTTGTGTGTAATTGTTTTAGCCTTTAAAATATGGTTTCTAATGAGTATCAGTAAACGGCTTCACATTTGGGGGAAATTAATTAGGTTTCCTGCAAACGTTTATTTAATGCTGTCTAAAGAACAAGAGATAGCAGATAATTAAAGAACCTAATGTTTGCAGACGGGTTTAGACGCTGTAATTTGATTTAATTAGGGTCATTCAACATTTTTAACGACAGTATAGCCACCTCTACAATTTGGCATTTTGTTTTTTTTTCCTCATATGAATGGATTAAACAGGGCGAAATTAGAGGAAGTGAGAATGCATAATATCCTCTGGCTTCTGTTTTGCCTGATCAGACGACCGGAGCTGTATGTGGTTGGCAAGGAGGGTATTTATAGTTGCCTGGAAACAGCAGCCATGCAGCTTTAGACCAGGGGCTTGTTGTCAGTAGGACACCTGGAGCCATGTGACTTTAACACCATAATGTAAACAGGAAATCAGGAAGCCTGAAGTCCAATTATTGCAGCAGAGAACCGCCTTTATGTAACTTGGGGGTGCAGTGTAGTGCTGTGTGTGTGTGTGTGTGTGTGTGTGTGTGTGTGTGTGTGTGTGTGTGTGTGTGTGTGTGTGTGTGTGTGAGTGTGTGTCCTCAGGGGGAGGAAGGATGTGTTGGATTTTGGAGGGGTATGCTGGGAATACAACAAGAATCACTGATTGGTCCGAGCCTCGTTACTCATTTTGAAACGATTGCGCGGCGGCCGAGAATACAACCAGCAACAACAAGAAAGCCATTGTGCTTGTGTTTCACTTTTCATTTTTAATTGATACATCCATTAAAGCTGCTGCATTTGCATATATTTATTAGCCTATATACATGCTCGCACACGTGTCTGCATACTGATTGTGACAGCCAAAAATAGCGCCGGTGGTGCATCGGAGAGTAAGCTGCCATTTCATTTGTCACTCTTTTTTTTTTTTTCTTTTATTTGAACACTTACTACACCTTTACATTTGGGAAATCAGTCCATGCCTTTCCATGAAACCAAGCGCTTCTAAATATAACACCTTATTCTCAGGTTGTGCACCTAACTGCTGTAGTGTCTGTGTGTGTGTGTGTGTGTGTGTGTATGCGTGTGTGTGTGTGTGTGTGTGTGTGTGTGTACACGCGCGCGCGCATGTGTGCTTGCGTGTACATTGATCGCCCTGCGCCCCTGCCTGCAGTTTGATATGCAGCAGCTGTCTCTGGATGAGCTGAAGCAGGTGCTGTTCCACGCCTTCCGGGATCACCTGACAATGAAGGACATTGAGAACATCATCATCACCGAGGAGGAGAGTCTCAACGAAACGTCGGGGAACTGTCCTGAGTATGAGGGAGGTGAGTACTGCGCTGGGAGGGGAGAAAAAAAACAAGGAAATGAGGTCGCTTAATGTAATATTTTATGTGGTCATCTTCAAGTGGAAGATGTTGCAGATCTGGAATGGGACCTGTGGATGTTGAAATAGTTCTCATAATCGTAGCAGCTTTTACCATGAACTCCTTTATTCACATCTACAAATAATAAAAGGCATTTGTCTCTAATATTTTTGATTTATTCTTTTAACGGGACAATGCATTCCAGTCGTACTACCTGCTACCTCCAGGGGTTGAACGACCTGCGTTTGTTTTTTGTGTTTTTTGCTTTTCTTCAGGCAGTTTAGAGGATGCGGCAAAAAATGGCTCACAAATGATTACATTGTCACACCTGTCACACATGTGTAGCCAATTAGGAGATACTTCACATCTTCTCAGCTCCTTAAGGTTTTCGGTATACCAGTCATTTATCCACTGCTGTTTCGACCAGAGTGCAAGAAAGCCCAAAAGAAAAAACTCAGGTGTTCAAAAGTCATACACCGGTCAGGAAAATTGGAGAGCACAAATCACAAACAAAGCACAAAGGTCATTTTTTTTCTCTTCTGTGAGACGTCGGTCCAAATTAAGAGGCTTCGGGAACAGAAAGAAAGAACCATAAAGTCGTGATACAACCAAGGGTCAGAAGGGGACGAAAGTAAAGAAGGATCAAATGTACTTAAAGAAGTTTTAACGATTGTGCCTGGCCCTGGCCCGCAGCCTCGCTGAGTCCTTAAAAAAGTAAAACCCCAGTGGCGAAGGGTCAGCGAGGGACGGTGGAAGGCTAAAGAAGGGATCAGGGAAGCGCTGGCGTGGCACTCTTTTTCTCCCAATGCCTGGAGTGAAGACGAGGAGGAGGGTGCGACACGCAACAGGGGCAGGGACAGTCGTAAGATTTAGCGAAAGAAGACGGCAGGCAGGAGAAGAGAGGAGTGAGGAGCCACACGTCCTCTCCTGTCAAGAACCAAACAAAGTTCCGGCCTCCTCCCGACCCCCCTCTCCCGCTCCAGTGGGACTTTGATGCGCTTTTACCATCCCTTCCGGATCCACGAGCTGCGACTCAAGTTATCGATGTCACAGTGTGATTCTTTCGATCTGAGACGAGCGAATGGCAGCGAGGCAACTTTGGGCCGCTGTTGTGTTTTTGCGAGAGCGCAGCTGTACGCACGACTGTTTCTCTCTTCCAGGAGCCAAAGAACCTTTCACCTCTGAGCAGAGCGTGAATTTCCCCTCACTTTGATTGTTTGTGTGTGCGACTTCTATGCCTGCTGACTTTAAGGAGTCCAGTGGAGTGTCTATCTGTTCCAAAATGGAACAGACAGTGTTTCTTTTTTCACTTTGCAGAAAAGTGAGGGAATTTGTGTTTGGTCTATAATCTCTTTTGTTCTAACTCATTCCCCTCGTCTTGTCTCCTCTACGGCCCCCAGTCCACCCTAAGAAGAAGAATCGACAGACGTGCGTCAGGAAAAGCCTGATCTGCGCCTTCGCCATGGCTTTCATCATCAGTGTCATGCTGATCGCAGCCAATCAGATGCTGCGGAACGGCATGGAGTAACCGCTTGCACTGTGAGCATGGGGAGTGGACAGAACAGCCATGACCTCACATCCTGTACCTGCAGCCAAAGCTGGACCAGCCACAACCCAAGCACTTTGAGAATTAGCGCCGTGCTTTTAATTTAGTGATCACTTTCCTTTACCTTTTCTTTTCTTTTCTTTTCTTTTCTGTCCGTTTTGGAAGTACCTCATAGTTGCAGGCAGAATTAGCAGAGGAGAGATGATATGTTTGTTTTTCTTCAAAGATGTCGCCATGTAGAGTTAGTGGGATGACTGTGGGTGGGGTGGGGTCGGGGGAACAAACCTCTTTTTATATCAATTGTAAAAATTAGAATATAATGAGTTTTATTTTGGTTGTTTTCAAGACTGAGGTCGCCATTTAAAACTTGTGTTTCTAATTAATGCAGATGTATATCAGGTGCTTTGAGCCATTCCGAATTTCCAAAACAAACAGCAGACGGTGAACGTGAGCAAATGTGGCCACTGGTATTTAAATGTACAGTGACGTCTCTCGCAGTCTCACACAGCCACTTGTCAACATCCCATCTGCCTCCAGACGTCGACGTCCAGGGCTCCTGCCCGCTGCTCGCTCCGTGGGTATCTGAAATTGAGCACAATTCAGTTCTCAGCGAGGGACCACCTGTGAATCACAACTCCCCCTTTCCCTCTTCTCCCTTCTCCTACTTAGCACCAGTTGGTCGTTTGGTGGGTTGGTTGGTTGGTTGATGTGTCTCCGGAGAAGCCTGGACGACATCCAATCACCAACGTTGTAAATAGAGTTTCAATGGACCTTGCGACCATCCTGAGACCGGTTATAATATTTTTATAGCTTGTTGGGGGAAATTAAACGCACTGACACACTGCCCTGGCGTGGTAAATAGCAACCACACAGAAACCACCACGCCCCCGTATGTGCACTGCCGTCCCAGCCATCGCACCAGTGACTCCCCACCGAGAAAACTCACTGTATATACACGACTGCATAGCATCGGTGACGCACCTCCTAACAGCTGGATGTATAAAAGGGTAGAAACTAGTGAGATCAAATCAGGGGTACACAACACTGTTGCCACAGCTGTTTTCTTGGCAAGGGTTGCATCCCAGTGGTGAACAGGAGAACTGCAGCTGCAGCACCTGAACAGCCATGTTTACATGGCGTGACAAACAACACTGCAGACTTTTCAAGCTGCGGCCTGCATCACAAGGGGAGCAACTCGCCACTTTGTTTGTGTGTATTGTTTTTCTTTCTCTCCTACAACCCAAGATGCATTGTTGCAACAGTGATAGTACATCACATGACCAAGGTCCGGAGCGGAGGGTCATTTTTGCTGTACCTGTAGATAGTTTCCCAAGGTTATGGATATGTTTTATGGTCCTGAACTGCCGGCACTGAGGGTTGCTTTTTTTTTTTTTAAGGTTGCAGGAAGGAGAGTTGGAAGTGAAGAAGGGACCTTGCAGAAGTTCACAATCACGCTCCTCTACTTTTATATTGGAGCCATAGTTGAAGAGCCCAATTTATGTTGTGTACAGGGCCAGGCAATAAAGATGTCTGTAAAGTCGTGTCATAACTGTGCTCCAAATGTATTAAGGCTGAACTGTAAATCCCCAAATAATATTATATTTATACTGTTATTAACTTATATTTATTCTCGAGAATTTTGCCCATATTAATGAATGTCCTAATTATAGTAGCATATTTTAGAAAGTATTTCAACCAATAATCACCCCACTGTTGACAACGTCAGAGCATTAAAGGCAAAGTCTCACCTTCTCCAGCACTAATGTGTCTCTATCACCAGAACCCCAGGAAATCCCATCTTTTACGTCCTGTGCTGGCTCCACTATTCAGAGCGTGTTGACCTGAAACATGAGAATCAGCCCTTTGTGATGTCACAAAGTTATAATCCTGAGGCAGCCTTGTTTTTATCAGCAGGCATAAATATGGAAGGTCCAACAAAGCACCAGTGTCAGCAGCAGGAAGCTAAAACTGAGGATTGATGCAGGAGGCTGTAAACAGAGGGGTAAACATCAGATAATAAGACCTTATTATCACTACATTGGCATCGCTCAAGGCTTCTCTGCAGGATTGGAGCAACAGATCTGGTGCTGGACACAGTGTGGGACCTTTAAGCTTCCCCTGAACACAATGAGAAACAGATTCTTTGGGAATAATACTTTGGCGCTAAAAATGTTCTCTTGTCTTTTGAAATTAAAAATAGATATTTACAACTTATACATGTGTGTCTGACCATGGGTAAGAAAAACTGTACAGAGGAGTGGGTTTTGTTTAAGTGTGTGTGGGGTGGGGTGGAGTGGGGTGGTTGCTTTGTAAAATCAAATATGACAGCCAAAATGTATTATACTGTAAATCAGTATGCATGTCATGTCGTCCTTTTGGTTTTCCGTGTGTCTAAAGGACAGAGAAGTCCTTTAAACTCTTTCTCTGTGGTGCCACAGCCTTGGTGTAGGTATGTATGTATATGTGTGTACTACTCTCACATATTTGACAATGCAGTTTATACACTGCAGAGGCCATTTTTCTTCTCCCCCTCCCCAGTTTCTACCAGCTATTAATCAAATCGGCGCGCAGGAGAGGGCATTTTCATAAATATGCAAATACAAGGTCACATCATCGTCGTCGTCTTCATCATAATCTTGATTGTCGTCTGCTGGCGTCGACGTGGACGGCTCGAAATGAACAAGCCGCTCCGTTATAAAAGCGTGCTTCGCCCACCCACAGGCGCACCATCCTGTAACGTACACTACAAACACCCTTCCACCGAGTTTCACACTGACACTCGGCTGCATCGACACACCCCTCAAACCCCTCACACCCCTTCAACACCTGTTGCCGCCGTCGGCTCATCCACTTTCGTGTTTTGTTTTGTCTTTTCCAGAAACTTGCTTTTTGAGATTTGTTTCTACTGGAACATGTTTTTACCTTTCAGACTGAGTAGAGAGTTGACAAATAAATTAATTAATTAATTGATGAATTAATAATTAAAGAGGAAAACCAGTGATGTGTGTTCCAAAACCTCTGGCATGCTGCTTAGAACAGGAGAACAAAAACAGCAATAGTCACCAACTGAATGGGTATTTAAAAAAAATGCAAATAACAAGTTTAATCAATTAATATAAAATATATTAATTATATATATATATATATATATATATATATATACATCGATATATGTTTATGCAATAAAATATTGTTTTCTATATAAACTTCATCTGCGTGTAATTTGTGAGAGACTTGATCCTCGGTTCAAGAAAAATAATTAATAATTGTCACCAGCAATATATGAGGGGAATATTCTTCAATGGGAATCCTACGTGAGATAAATACATATTGCTTAATGCTGATGTTCATCAAAAGTTGGTCTTTTACTTTGACACTTTGTTGTTGTTGTGTCATTTTAAATACCAACACCAGAAATAGAACAGAGACACATTTCAGTGCAGCTCCGTTCAGAAAAAAAGTTTCAGTCCCTTCTTAAAAGTCACTGTAAAGTCATGTTGGTCTAATTGAAGGACACTCATTAAGATTGTGTGAATATACATGAAACTGAGGCAAAAGAAAATCTGTCAGTTGTTCCAATGATGGCATTGAAATTTGGTCACAGGACAATTTTCAAAATATCTGCGACCGACATCTCGTGTTGTTGTCGCAGGAAGTCAGTGGTCTGTTCCACCGTAAATATTACTTTTTTCAACCATTCATAATGCATCCTTCTGTAATATCTGCCAAAATATGCATAACAGTACCGATAAATTATAGATGGCCCGATCCTCCTCAATCATTAGCAGTCAGAACGGACTCGATAGTGACCTCACCATCCTGAGGTAAAATTTCTCTTTCTTTCATCAGTTTGACCCAGTTTATATCGTTTTGTGCATTTTTACCTTTTTTACAGATTATTTCCTGCTAATATCGTAAATCATGTAAAGCTATAAAGCCATTCATCTCTGCTTACCAAAATGAAACTTTAACAAAAAAAATCCAACCAACACGAAGCAACAAAGTTACTACCTTTCTGAGCAGTTGTCAAATCATCTGCTCCATTTTAACTAGAGCGAGTACTGCATTGGTCCAAAACTTCAACCAACACATGTTCAGCTGCCACTTTGACTTCCCATTACTATAAACATGGCAAGTTTTCTTACCCTCTTAAGCAATGACTTCAACAGAGGGTCAGCTAAATTCCAAAAGAGAACTTTGAAGGAGTCTCCAAACCCTCTGCAAACAGTCTTTGACTGATTTATCTGAGCTGTGCAGGAAACACAATCTTTACCGCGCTTGTCAAAGCTTTCAGGCAATGTCTAAAAGAGTGTGTAAAGGTTCAAACGCACAGTGCTGAAACGCCCACTGTGAGTCCTCCAATCCTCTGAGCAGTCTGGGATACATAAAGTATATTTGTTGAGGATGTGACTTCCTCCTTTAGGTCAACAGACGTCTGAAAATAATCTTGAAGAGTTCGGCCTCTTCCGAACGCTCTCTTCTTGTTCCGGCAAGTCATCTCATTCTGTCAGCTGTCAGGACTCTAACTACTGAGTTGGTGCTTTCACCTGCAGTGTCGAGGTCAAGCAGTGTCTGATGCTGGTAGAAGCTGTGAGCAGGGTTTTTTTTTTGTTTTTTTTTTACCTTTAAACAGACTGCTATTTTATTTTTCTCTTAGAAAATCTGGAAATGAGGGAGTTCAGTCTCAAACTGTGTCTGCATGGAAAAAGCTCAAGCTGATATGATGTAAAACTATTTAATTTTACTGCAATCCCAAATGATTTATTGAATTGTATTTTTTTTTTTTTAAATCACATTGTACTGTGAACATCTCCCTAAAAACTGGAGATATTTATTTTTGCTTTGCACAAGCTGTGCACAAAATTGTGTTTGTTAGTTTGCTGAAATGTCAAAGCTGCTGTCAACTGGCATCACGCTCAAATTTTTGACCAGGGTTTAACTCTGTGTGAAAAGGCCACCGTTTGGTATTTAGAAGGGAGAGGAAAGAAAATCACATTTTCTGTTGAGGCTGTTAGAAGAATTCCTGCCTGGGGTCTGCGCTCTCACGTTTGACAGATGTCTGGTCAGCGGAGGTCGCTGCTCGTGTCAGGTAGAAAAGTTCCCAGTCATGATTCTGACAGGCAGCACCTGGTTCGAGGAACTGACGGCCCCCTGCGAGGCGCCTCACGTCGCAGGTGCCGCTCGCTGTCTTTTGAATGCCGTCGACTTAGTGAGAGATTGCTGCATGTTATTTCCAGTCACACACACGGTGGAGGAAAATCTCAGCTCGGAAGCGTCTGCGACGTCACGCGCAGATTGAAGCCGTTATTGAAACCATGGCAACCTTTGAGCAAAGGATTCTATTTTTATTCAACCCCGACAACGTTGTCGTCTCCCGCGCTCATTTAGACGGACGGATGGAGCAACCCGTCCGTCTTCTGCCGCAGTTTCTCCTGCACTCAGGGGTGACGGGAGCCAATCCCAACAGTCTTAGGTTGGAGGTGTGCGGGGGAGGGGCACCTGAGTTAATATCGTCAGAAGTTATGTTGTGCTGAGGCAGTCAGTTGTTTTATTTAAAAGCCTGCTGCTGCTCCTTGTTGTGGTAGGAATAAAAGCAAATAAAGAGTCGCCACACCGGTGCTGTCTGCATAAAAAATAACACTTTAATACGAGGTATTCATCGCCGTGTGCCCGTTTGCACACCTTAGGAACCTCAGTAACAAAGAGGTGATCTGAAAATCAACCTTCAGGACAGCGTGATTGAAATAAACAGAACAACACTTCACTCTCTCCCCAGCAGACCCATTAAAACACACAACCCCGCACAGCAGAGGGGTTCATTCGCAGTAACACTGTTCGTCCGTATTGTGGTTCACCGATTCAATATAAATGACAGTTTCTATTCTGAAACTTTGAAAAGTCCTCATGATGTAAACGCCTGAAGATTCCTTCCAGAAGAAAAAAGGCACGAGTGTAACAAAGGTTGATCTTTTTTTCTTCTTCACTTGATTCAGGACTTGAACGCACCGCTCTGCAAGAGTTGGGGGAAAAAAACAACCTGCCGTGCCTTCTGTGTTGCAGTGGCTATTTAACAATAAGCAGCTGCACAGGAGGACGAGTCAGTCTTTAAAACAGCATTTCATGATATAACAAGAAGTCCTGCAGGAGATGTCAAGGTAAAAACTCGCAACACTGTTTGATGTACAGCGGCTGCTTCTCTCTGAGGACTCGAGTAGCCTTTTTGTTTTTTTTTTCCTGCAACACTAACATTGAAAGGGAAGTAGCCGACACCAAGCCGCTGTACCTGGACCTGGGACAAACTTCAAAAAGGTTAAAGGGAGTGACGGGTATGACGAGTGGGAGGCTGAGGCTGCTGGTGCAGGTGTCGCTGGGAAGGTGGCCGCCGGCCGACGGACAGAAAGACGGGAAGTGACAGAAGCAGAGGGCAGAGCGAGCCCCGGTCAGAACTCGGTGTGCATGTGGCCGTAGGCTCGGCCGCCTGCCGGGCTCTCGCTGGGCTTCATGAAGACGCCCTCCATGGTCTTCCACAGGCTGTGCTGGCTGGGCCCCGACATGGCGTGCACCTCCATCTGGCCGTGGATGGGCCGCCCGTACTGCTCCCCGGTCACCGACAGCAGCGCCTCGGTGGCCCGGTGCCGGAAGCGCACGGCCTCCTGGCGCCTCCACGCCGAGCCGCTGCACAGCACCGTCCACTCGTCCAGGTGGTCGCCTTCGCCTTCGTCGCCAAACGCGCTCACCTCCTGCGGGCCAGCGGGGGAAAGGCGGGTAAGGACAGACAGAAGCGATGCAGGAGTGAACTTTGGGAAGAATTTGATTGTCACATAAAAAGTGACGCAGAAGACACAGTGGCGCAGTGGTTTGCACTGCAACCCCACAGCAAGAAGGTACTGGGTTTGATTCCAGGCCTGGGGCATTTCTGTGTGGAGTTTGCATGTCTGCGGACGCTCGGAGGTCCTGGTCCCACGTTTCCAAAGCCAGGTGACAAAGTAAACAACAAAGCGTGTTTAGCTTCGTCAAACACAGGCCAACGTGCATGTTACACCATTGATGTGCGTTATTTACTGGACCTAAAATCTTCTGTTATTACCACTGTACACCAACTAAGGAACGCTTTTGTAATAAATCAACGCCTTTTGGGGAAAGGCTCTTAGTTTGGTAGTAGCATGTCATCACGCACTTTTAACACTGAGCTGAGGTGATTTTTATTTATTTATTTATTTGCAGGACAGACGCTGTTTTCCCACTGCGTGTGTTCGCTGTGTGAAATGTCAAAGGCGCTGTCAGCTCTACTCCACCTCAAACATGCAACCTGGCTTTTTGTTTGGAGAGAGGGACACACACACACACACACACACACACACACACACACACACACACACACACACACACACACACACACACACACACACACACACACACACACAGTTCTAGTTCTAGGATGCCTTGGCAGGGTGGCAGCAAATCATCCAAAGATGCTGCCACACCCCTGTGTACTCGTTTTTCTTTCTTTCTTTCTTTCTTTCTTTCTAACACCACACACCTGGTTTGAGGAAAGCGGGGAGGCGAAGTAGTGGCTGTGGAGGTTCCGGCCTGTGTTGACGTGGGTGAGGCGGATGGGTTGGCCGCACATGACAGGGGTACCGCGGTGGCACAGGGCATCGCTGCTCCCCCGGACACTCCAGTAGCTGTTGCTGTCTTCGACCGCGGTCACCCCCGTCACTGACTGCTGTCCGCTGCCTGCGTCAACAACAAACATGTAGAAACAGCGACAAGAGACGTGGTGTTGCACGTGAGAGTGACACAAAGACGCGACAGAGGCGGTGAATGGAAAGGGGCTCGCCATAGAGGTGTCGTGGCAACCTCCCTCCGAGGCAACGCCAAAAGAAAAACAAGCAGTTTAAAGTCGTCCGTTCGTTTTTACAGCTTTGGCTGACGCAGGACAACCAGAGTTCGTGTGCGTGTGTGTTTTAACGAGAGCAAACTCACCGGAGCCATAGCGTACGTCGTGCGAGTGCAGTCTCACGTTATGCTGTATATTTAACAATTTAATGACAGATCCGCACGTCACAAAGCTCAGCTCCGACGCGGCTGACGGCCCGAACAAGCAGAACAGCAATAAGAGAAGCGCCGGCAGACTGTGTGGAAAACTATCGCAGCTTAGGGTACCCATTACAAACCCGAGCGGTTGCCGGTGCCTCGCTCAAACATATTTCGCTACGTCATTGAAATGGAACTGCGTCCCAACGACATGCTGGGACATAGCGCCTCTACCGGCACGGAATTGTAACTGTATATTCTGATACGCTTTATGCTTATTTTGATTTGCTTTGTTGTCGTTTTTTCGATTTTCCCTGTGTTAACGGACAAAATTAAATGTAAGGATTTTATTTAAGCCTTATGTGTGTAAACATGAGATGTTTAGTGGTATTTTAGACGTTGCGTTAGATGCACGATCTAAACAAACCAAGAGGGGGCGCTACCTCTATCCTAAAACACCTGGAAGTTCCCTCACTGCACCCCGGAATTGTCTTCACGCCGCTCACTCACGGCCATCTTCACAAGTCTTACAACCCCGAAACACAACACACAACACAACTACGGTGCCGTTATTTTTTTTAAGGATCACACAGCCGCGCTCCGACACGTAAGTATTATCTCACCGCAAGCCTTCGCATTCTTTAGCCCCTGCTCGATCCGTCTCGGATTGGATAAAACGGAATACTTGGATGTCGTTGTCGTTTTAAGTAGTTAGTCCAACGCAGACGGATGCTAACAGTTAGCTTATTAGCGTATTCGGGCTTTGAAGTTGCTACTAACGGCCTGGAACATTGTTTTCAAAGCAGAATTGTCTTGTTTTTTCCTTACGTTACACACGTAAGACTACAGTGTTGTGGCGATGATGTTAAACTGAGCAACGCAGAGGCGAAATGCATGCTAACAGTTCGCTAACCGACTAGCATCCCCGAGTAAAATTAGCCGCGCTGGTGGTCGCTGCTTTACTGTGCTGGTAACATAAGACGAAGTTATCGATTTAAAACCATATCCTTTACGTGGATTTTTACCACAGGTCGTTTGTTAGCTTTGTGTGAAATATGATAACGGACCCGATGGCTGCATATAACTGACTGAAATGTGTCTATTTCCTTTTTTTGTGTGGGTGCGCATTGCGACAACGTTGCGATAGCAACACAAAGTAACGATTCGATTATGTATTTTTTTTAAAAAAAATATGCATTGCTAGTTATCTGTGGGTTTTATTCCCAGATATTACATTCGATACACTTGATTGTCGAGCAACGTTTGAGTCATGTGTGTCTAAACATGTGTCTGTAATGACTATTACTAGTACTTGGCATCATTTTTTTTTTTCAGCAATATCACCTGTTAACACCGAGCAGTGTTAGAAAAATACAGCAGGCCGTTTAGAGCGACGATTGAAAATACATAACAGCTGTGATAGAAGGACTGAGTTATTTGTAATTGCGCATGCTTATTTTTTGTATTTCTAACAGCAGTTTGCTTTTCTCTCCAGCAACAGCAGACATGTCCGACTTCATCGAGAGTGAGGCAGAGGAGTCGGAGGAGGAGTTCGCGGAGAAAGACCTCAAACCTAAAAAGACCCAAAGATTCATGGAGGAAGATGGTGAGATGTCGCTTGCTCAAGTCAGACTTAGCGATCAGGAGATGGTTGGAATGTGGTTCAAAGACCCGTCATCTTTTTCTGACAGATGAAGAGGAAGAAGAAAATACAGAGGACCAGGATGAGCAAGGAAACCTCCGTGGACTAATAGACGATGGGGATGAGGAGGAGGAAGAAGCAGAAGAGGAGGCAGACAGTGATAAGAGCGCCAGTGGAGGAAAGAGCGTGACTCAGACGAAGAAGTGAGGCATCGACGGAAGAAACGCAGTAAGTGCATCTGTTTTAGCCCGTCAGTCAATTGTTGCTGTTTAGCTAGTCAATAATAATTAATATTATTATCATTTTATTATTGGGGGAAAAAAACAATAGGATGTATGGAAATGTCTCTCAGAGCTGGGGTGTAGACGGCTGGACTTTGTTATTTGAAGACATTTGCCCTTTAGAACCAAGAGGTTTGTTCAGGGCGTGTATGAACCTCAGTGTGGAGCACCTTGGGGAACAATGTTCTCATCAACCAGCTGGTTGTTTTGTTATGTTGATGGTCTGAAACCCATTTGTGAGTTGTTTTTTGATGTTTACATCATGGGGGTCGTTGCGCTCACCAGGATGTGATCTAGGGTTAAGTCGTCTGGGGACAGAGTAAATGGCTGAGATTTGGTATTCAGACATCCACTCTTCAGTCTATCCTTCATATCCAAGGTGTGAATATTATGACCTTCATTAGAATTGCCTTTTCCTATTGATGCAGGTTCAGAACAGTGTTCTTTGCTATCCTGTGGAAATTGATTTAACTTTGGCCCCCTAAAGCATCAGAATTGACCCATCAGTGTTTCAGAACTGTAGTAACTGAGCACAATGCTTACTGATGACAACAATCCTCACCACTGCAATGTCCTGTTTGATTTTAGTAACACCTTTTCCTTTTTCCAGGTTACGATGACTACCTTGATGAAGACGATCTTGACCTCATTGAGGAAAATTTGGGCGTGAAAGTGAAAAGGAGGGTAAGAATATCATTGAAGTCCCCTTTGTAGGATTGACAAATGGCTTTTGTCATTTGGGTGTGGCTCATTTGCCCCCCTCTTTTGTTTTGTAGAAGAAAAAATATGACCGCGTGAAAACCCTTGATGATGACGAGGAGGACGATGATGAGAAAGACCTGATCGCAGACGAGATCTTTCACGGTGATGCAGAGGGGGAGCTGGAGGAGGGCGAGGCCGTTGACGAGCCCCTTCGTCATGGAGACGATGATGAGGAGGGAGATGAAGAGGAATCAGGTAACCTCAAGGAGTCCAGATGTGAAGAGCCAAGAGTTAATAGAGAAATGTCGACCTGTGAAATCATGGATTTGTTACGACTGTGTTGAACTCATTAAAAAAATGTTAAACTTTCATCACAGATATAGATGATTTCATCGTGGACGATGATGGCCGACCCCTCACCAATAAGAGGGGTAAGAAGTTCTCAGGATACACAGACGCGTAAGTGTTCTATATGAGATACAACAAATATTTTTTCTTGATTTAGTTTTCCTTTTTAATGTAAAATAATCTTTGTTAACTCTTCTACTTTAAATTGTCATGTCTGCACAGAGCCCTGCAGGAAGCCCAGGAAATTTTCGGCGGGGACTTTGACTTTGCTGACTTTGAAACGGACGCTTATGACCAGGGCGAGGAGGAGGAGGAAGATCAGGATGAAGAGAGCTGGGACCGACCCAAGAAACAGACAAAGAGGAGGCAGGGGAGGAAGAGCATTTTTGAAATATACGAGCCCAGTGAGCTGGAGAGCAGTCACATGACCGACCAAGACAATGAGATCCGCTCTACAGACATGCCCGAGAGGTTCCAGGTGTGTTGACCACTGTGCACCAGTCAAGAACAGGCCAGCACCTCAGTTTTCACTAGAACCCTACACAAGCCATGAAGACATCTGGTGTTGTGTTTGGATGATATTAGATCAAAGCTTAAAGTGTTCACAATATTCTTTTCATTAGTCTTGATGCACTGCTACAATCTTAAGCAGACAGAAATTCTGAATTGATTTTTTAAATGGGTTATTATAATCTTACTTGTCTTCCAGTTACGAGCCATTCCTGTGAAGCCTGCTGAGGACGACGAGCTGGAAGAGGAAGCGGAGTGGATCTTCAGACACGGCTTCTCCACGCTTACAATCTCCATGCAGGTGAAAAGTGAAAACTGCCCCTGATGATCCACTATTAGAACAGCCCCGAACTATTAGTTAGTTTAGTTTCTCTTTTTTGCCACTGCAATGCTGTGTTTAATTTGTCATGTTTTCCTGTGTCTCTGCGCCCGAAATAGGAGAGCACTGATTATCTGGACAGAGGCACAACCACAAACTTCAGCAGGAAAGGTCCGAGCACCATCGCCAAAATCAAAGAGGCTCTCAACTTCATGAGGAATCAACATTTTGAGGTACACTGACGCAGTGAATTTAAACGTTTCTCATTTTATCTCCAGCGTTGCATTTTTATGAATGATGTGTCATTGTTTTACTGAATCTGTCATGCGTTTGTCTCTCCAGGTTCCCTTCATAGCTTTTTACAGGAAAGAATATGTTGAGCCTGAGCTCAACATAAACGACCTGTGGAAGGTGTGGCAGTGGGACGAAAAGGTAGATAAAGAGATAAATAAATCACTGGCAAAGCAATAACAATGAAACATTGTTTTCGGGCACTTTTATCTTCTTTTGTCTCACTGACATAAAAATTCTCGTCCTCTGTCCACCAGTGGACGCAGCTGAAGACCCGCAAGCAGAATCTTACACGTCTGTTCCAGAAGATGCAAGCGTACCAGTTTGAGCAGATCTCAGCCGACCCTGACAAACCTCTGGCCGACGGCATCCGTCCCCTGGACACCTCTGACATGGAGAGGTATGGTGACAACAACCCAGGTTCAAGAGAAACTGGCCCGCTTTCTTCCTATTTTTCCCCTGTGCCTCGGAATTAATTTATTGTGATTTGTTGCTCCTCCTAAATCTAATAAAGTTTTTTTTTTTTTACAATTTATTTTCCAGGCTGAAAGACGTGCAGACCATTGAAGAGCTGGGTGATGTGTACAATCACTTCTTGCTGTACTACGGCCGAGACATCCCCAAAATGCAGAACGCTGCCAAGTCCAGCAAGAAACGGCTGAAGAAGATCAAGGAGGTGTCGGAGGACGGCAAGTGTCCGACCGAGCCGCTTCTTCAGATCAGAGACGGACAGATGTGCCCGTTTTCCCCTACATGTGTGACTGATTTTGATTGGCTCTCTTCCAGGTGAAGAAGAGGAGATCGAGGTAGAGCAAGAGGAAGAACACAAGGGACCTGACCTGAAGCTGGCTTCTCGCAGGGACATGTACAGCATCTGTCAGAGTGTCGGATTAGGTCAGTCCAGTTCTGCACAGCCCTCTCTCTAAATTCCCAGACATCCGTGTCCTGACTTCATCTTCACTGGTTTCCCCCTCACTGTAGATGGCCTGGCCAAAAAGTTTGGGTTGACTCCAGAGCAGTTTGGAGAAAATCTGAGGGACAGCTACCAGCGTCACGAGACGGAGCAGTTCCCCGCCGAGCCTGTCGAGCTGGCCAAGGACTACGTTTGTAGCCAGTTCTCCACCCCTGAAGCCGTGCTGGAAGGAACCAGGTACATGGTGGCCATGCAGATCGCCCGGGAGCCTCTGGTCAGACACGTTCTCCGGCAGACGTTCCAGGAACGAGCCAAGATCAACATCAAACCCACCAAGAAGGGGAAAAAGGTAAAAACCCGCTGAATGAAGTTCCCCGACATCTGAGGACGTTCTCTCAGACTGAACCTGTCTCCTTGTCTTCTTGCTCCCTACAGGAAGTGGACGAAGCTCATTTTGGCTACTCCTTCAAATACCTCAAAAATAAGCCCGTTAAAGAGCTGAACGGGGAACAGTTCCTGAAAATGTGCCTGGCAGAGGACGAGGGGCTTCTGGCCATTGACATCTGCATCGATCTGATAGGGGTCAAAGGGTAAATAAAAAAAACGGCAACAGTTTTCATCACAATAAAGAGCGTTTGAGTCGAGTAGAGCTGCACAGTTTTAAATGTTAAGTGGTGATTATACGCAGACAAACAGTTGTGACTGTCGAGTGTCGCCTCCAATTTAAGTAGATAATCGCAAATCTTACATAAGTCAGCTTGTCTGACTGTGTTTCTCTTCTCATACGCCGTGTTCGCGCTCAGTGCTTTTGCACAGATGCTCGGCAAACACTCGGTCTGATGTGACTAACTTTTGTGCTATTTATAGCAACTGCAGGGAAGCCTAGCTTGGATGTTGGGAGGGTTGAGAAGTGGGATAGGTCTCCTGGGTTTAGCGTCTTGAAATTTTAAGCTGCCGCCTATACTTTTTTTTTTTAATCCACGTCCTTGTAAGGAGCAAGAAAAGCCTTTGAATTCTGATGATATTAATGCTCTCCTCTGTGTGTGTCGGCGTCGCGTCTCTCCTCAGATATGCTGGGGATCAGACGTACTTTGATGAAATCAAACAGTTCTACTACAGGGATGAGTTCAGTCACCAGGTGCAGGAGTGGAACCGGCAGCGAACTCTGGCCATCGAGAGAGCCCTCACTCAGTTCCTGTACCCTCAGATGGCCAAGGAGCTCAAGAGTAAACTCATCAGCGAGGCCAAGGAGAGCATCGTCAGGGTAAACTGACCTGCCTTTTGTGTGGGGGTTTTTTTTAGTCGTGTTAAGTTATATTGCAACATAACTTGTGATTTTTCTTGTGTGAGACTTAAAGATTATCACCATTTTTCTTCCTGTAGTCCTGCTGTCGCAGGTTGTACAACTGGCTCAAAGTGGCTCCATACAGGCCGGATCAGCTGGTGGAAGAAGATGACGATTTGATGGATGAGAGTCAAGGCAAAGGCATCCGGGTGCTGGGCGTGGGTTTTGCCCCGAGCAGGTT
Source organism: Thamnaconus septentrionalis (assembly GCA_009823395.1). NCBI lineage: Eukaryota > Metazoa > Chordata > Actinopteri > Tetraodontiformes > Monacanthidae > Thamnaconus > Thamnaconus septentrionalis. Next base: position 20,457,061 of record CM020504.1, read on the forward strand.
TGTGAGCCACGTCGTGATGTTTCGAGTCCAAAATGCAAAGTCTTGGTTCAGACCCTTAGCAAGCCTTCACCCTGACGCCACCATGTTGTTTACTCACTTTCACCGCCGCTCCCTCAGAGACACGCCCGTCTTCTCGGCGCTCATCAACGGAGAGGGGGAGGTGGTGGACTTCTTGCGGCTGCCCTACTTCACCAAGAGGAGGAATGCCTTCCGGGAGGACGAGAGAGAGAAGAAGGTACAAACGCGACAACAGCAGCAGTTGCGTGTGAACCCGAGCGGTGGTCACTCACAAATGTTTCCACTCAGGCCCAAGACGTTGAAAACCTCAAGCGTTTTCTGACCAGTAAGAAACCTCACGTTGTGGCTGTTGCTGGGGAGAACAGGTAAAAAAAAAAAGAGAGAGAGAGAGAGAGAACTTGACCATTTTATTCACAATGCAGGAATATCAAAGCGTGGTTAGACATTTTAAGCGACTCCAATTCTGCGCAGAGACGCCCAGATGATCATGGAGGACATCAAGAGGGCCATCAGCGAGCTGGAGCAGGAGTCCTCGCTGCCTGCCATCGGAGTGGAGCTGGTGGACAATGAGCTGGCCACACTCTACATGAACAGCAAGAAGTCCGAGGTAAAATCAAACAGCCCCTGCTGTGCACGTTCACAGACAAGCCTGAGCTGTTACTGCAGTTTCCAAATGTGGCTCAGCCCCCACCAACCCTCTGCTTTCTTCTCTGCGCAGGCTGATTTCAGGGATTATCCTCCACTGCTGCGACAGGCTGTGTCCATAGCCAGGAAGATCCAGGACCCGCTGATGGAGTACGCTCAGGTCTGCAGCTCTGACGAGGATATTCTCTGTCTTAAGCTGCACCCTCTACAGGTGAGATCTGGAAGTTTTTTTTGTCTTTCTTAACTAATAACCAGGGATGGGCATTTGACTGGTGGGCCACAATGGGTTCTAAAATTTGACTGGAGCAGCAGCAGATGGATGGAGTGTTTTGGTGACCCACCTCATAGGAGAAAGAAAAATATCATGGGATATGTAGAAAACATGTGCTTTCATGTCAGTTGATGATGAAATGAACAAAAGCATTGCAACAAATCTGTGTCTTTGAAGCCCCACCGTATTTAGCTCTTTATTCAAATGACTCTTAAAACATTGAAAAAATGGATGAAATACAGATGTTTTATGATTTACTCACTATTATTGTAATTTCTTCAAGTTTGGCAGGCCGGATCAAAAAGCTTAACGGTCCCTAGTTTGCCTATCCCTGGTCTGAACACATGTGAAGCTAAACTGAAGCAAACACAAGGCGCCTAATGTGGCTTTTCTTGCTTTGCCTCTCAGGAGCACGTGGTGAAGGAGGATCTGCTGTCGGCCCTGTACTGTGAATTCATCAACCGCGTCAACGAGGTGGGCGTGGACGTGAACAAGGCCATCGCCCACCCTCACACCCAAAGCCTGGTGCAGTACGTCTGCGGCCTGGGCCCGAGGAAGGGCTCCCACCTGCTCAAGGTACACCACGGTCACTTCTGTAAGTGCAGCCCTCCGCCTCCCTCCACCTTTCCATTAACCGCCTTATGTCTGCGCAGATTCTCAAGCAGAACAACACGCGGCTGGAAAACAGAACCCAGCTGGTCACCATGTGTCACATGGGGCCCAAGGTTTTCATCAACTGCGCCGGGTTCATCAAGATCGACACGGCGTCGCTCGGTGACAGGTCAGTCCCCCCCATTAGGTTCATTAGGCCTTCTAATACAAATATTTCTATATCTTATTGTTTCTAAGAGTCCGTATGATAGGTCGCTACTAGGGCTGAACGATTATGGAAAATAATCTAATTGCGATTGTTTTTTCCTCAATATTGCAATTGCGATTATTTTTACCTTTCATGTATTTTTCCACAAACAAACAAAAAATTATATGTATTATAATAAACATCAGATTTATTATACACAAGTTGTTCTTTTTTTATAGGCTAGGCTAAAGTTAAAATAAAAGCAAAATGAAGCATGAATTAATATGAAAGAGCCTTTATTTATCTACTAGTGTTTTTGTTTTGTTTTTCGCAAGACATTTTAATAGGGCTTAGAATGATTTTGTTTAGGTCCACACAAAGCACAAAACAGCGACAGCTTCATTCAACCGATGTTAACACACTAGCAGCATTGAAATCGCTATAAGGTCCGAACTTATGAGGCAGCGGTTCGCTGCCAGCAAACACAACTGGACCGTTGTGGTCCTTGGTGCTTTGGTAGTCGTTAGGCTTTTTTTTTTTTTTTTGTTAATCTCTCCCGACACTGTTTTGCTAAACTACGGCCACCAGTTGGTGGCAACCAGGAAGACCTTTTCCTTGTGTGTCCGTCCAGGTCGTCGACTCCTCTTACTACCTGCTTTGCTTTGCTTCGTGCCGCTCGCAAGTCACGTGACCGGAACTCGCGTCAATCAAATCGCAGTCTTTGCGGTGAAGATAGTCAGATTTTTTGAGCATTTTTACATGGTGATTTAAAAAAATCCTCTTTTTGCTGTCAGCACCGATTCCTACATCGAGGTTCTGGACGGATCCCGTGTCCACCCCGAGACGTACGAGTGGGCTCGCAAGATGGCCGTGGACGCCCTGGAGTACGATGAGTCGGCAGAGGACGCCAACCCGGCCGGAGCGCTGGAGGAGATCCTGGAGAATCCAGAGCGCCTGAAAGATCTCGACCTAGACGCCTTTGCTGAAGAGCTGGAGAGACAGGTCTGTGTGTGCGCGTGCGTCTGTGCGTGCATGGACTCTGAGAATGCATGTAGTTGCCAAAGCAATATTTTTGAACAGCTTGAATGACGGCTCATTTGAAAAGGGCAATTCTGTTCTTGTAGAGTTATAATAAAAATATGTTTTTTTCCACAGGGTTACGGCAACAAAGGAATCACGCTGTACGACATCCGTGCTGAGTTGAGCTGCAGGTACAAAGACCTTCGAGTTCCCTACCGAGTTCCAAACACGGAGGAGGTCTTCAACCTGCTCACAAAGGAAACCCCGGAGACCTTTTATATCGGTAACAGAAACTGCCTCAAACAAGCGGATGTGTCCTTTAAAGTCAGCCTCAGTCATCATCATCATCATCATCATCATCATCATCATCATCATGGTCTTCATGCCTCCTTGCTCTGCAGGAAAGCTCATCACCAGCGTTGTGACTGGCATCGCTCACCGGCGGCCTCAGGGAGAAAGTTACGACCAGGCCATCCGCAACGACGCCACGGGCCTGTGGCAGTGTCCCTTCTGCCAGCAGGACAACTTCCCTGAGCTCAGCGAGGTAATGGAGAAAACATCAGCTTCAAGTTTAAAAGAAACCTGTTTAAAATAAATAAATAAATAAATGAAACGGTCAGATGATCATCTCTTTTTCTTCTTCTTCTTCTTCTTCTTTGCTGTAGGTGTGGAATCACTTTGACAGCGGGTCGTGTCCGGGCCAGGCCATCGGTGTGCGCTCCAGGCTGGATAACGGTGTCCAGGGATTCATTCCCACCAAGTTTCTAAGTGACAAAGTGGTCAAGCATCCCGAGGAGAGGGTCAAGGTGAGACGCTGCCCAGTTCTGTTCTGACCCGGCTCGGTGTGCCTGGCGCTGACCTCCGCCTCTCCTCCCTCAGGTGGGCATGACGGTCCATTGCCGCATCATGAAAATCGACATCGAGAAGTTCAGCGTCGACCTCACGTGCCGCACGTCGGATCTAATGGACAAGGCCAACGAGTGGAAGCTCCCCAAGGACAGCTACTACGACTTTGACACGGAGTCGGAAGATCAGAAAATGGAGGAGGAGCTCAAAAAGAAACAGCAGCGAACGCGTCAGTATCACAGTGTTCAAGTCAAGATGCTCTTTCTTTCCTTCATGTTCAAACAAAGCCAACTGACCTCACGTTGTCGCCTCGCCTCCTCCAGCATACATCAAGCGTGTGATCGCCCACCCAAACTTCCACAACATCAGCTTCAACCAGGCAGAGAAGATGATGGAGACCCTGGACCAGGGAGACCTGATCATCAGGCCCAGCAGCAAGGGAGAGAACCACCTCACTGTCACCTGGAAGGTAAAACAACAAGGAGCAATTAAGGACAACATTGAGAAAAATAAATAAATAAAATTTCTATTTTAAGAACTAGGCAGCATATTGTGACTGAACATCAACTGAAAATAAAAGTCAGGGAAAGATTCATTCAGGGTGTGTGTGTGTGTGTGTGTGTGTGTGTGTGTGTGTGTGTGTGTGTGTGTGTGTGTGTGTGTGTGTGTGTGTGTGTGTGTGTGTGTGTGTGTGTGTGTGTGTGTGTGTGCAGGTGGCTGATGGGATCTACCAGCATGTGGACGTGAGGGAGGAGGGCAAGGAGAACGCCTTCAGCCTGGGACACACGCTGTGGATCAATAATGAAGTAGGACGTCCTCTCCTCCCACTCTGTTCGCCACTCTGCTGATTGAACGCGGCCGCTGATGCATCGAGATGTAATCCTGCCGCTTTGTCCTGCAGGAGTTCGAGGATCTGGACGAAATCACTGCTCGCTACATTCAGCCGATGGCCTCGTTCGCCCGGGACCTGCTGGGACACAAGTATTTCCATGAGTGCCACGGAGGGAGTAAAGAGGTAGGAAGTCATGCATTGATTTCTTTTTCCTTATGGTGCTGTTTGTCTGTGTGGTCACGTGGGGGCAACGCTTAATGTCTGGTGCCGCCTTGCGCCTCGTTCCAGAAAATGGAGGAGTTGCTAGTTCGGACAAAGAGGGAGAAGCCGACTTTCATTCCGTACTTTGTCTCAGCCTGCAAAGAGCTGCCGGGGAAGTTCCTCCTGGGCTACCAGCCTCGTGGAAAACCACGGTGAGCAGAAGCCTGTTGTTTGCGCCCCTTCAGTCATCAAATCCTGACTAGTGCAGCAACAAAACTGTGTCTGTAAAGTGTAAACAAGACTGTTTTCTGCTTCTTGTCCTCCTCCTCAGAGTGGAGTATGTGACCATTACGCCAGACGGCTTCCGCTACCGTGCACAGATTTTCCCCTCGGTGAACGGACTATTCCGGTGGTTTAAGGACCATTACCAGGAGCCTGTGCCAGGTACGGAAACACCAAGTCTGTCTCTATTCATGTGTCATCAGTTGGGATGTGGTGTCCGTTATCGTCTCACCACCATCTTCTCCTTCTCAGGCGTCACACCCAGCAACAGCAGCCGAACACGAACACCGGCCTCCCTCAACGCCACCCCAGCCAACATCAACATTGCAGGTGGGTCCAGTTCTGCACCAGACTCGGACTTTCTTTTTCTTCCCCTCGTTAACGACGTCGTCTCGCCCTGCGTCTCCACGTGCAGACTTGACGCGGGTGGTCAACGCGCTGCCCCGCAACATGACCTCCCAGATGTTCAACGCCATCAACGCGGTCACGGGTCAGAACCAGAACGCCAACACCACCCCGGCGCAGTGGGGTTCCAGTCAGTACGGCTACAGCGGGAGCACCGGGGGAGGGGGCAGCTCTTCGGCCTATCACGTGAGTCCGATTGGTCCGAGCCAAGGGAACGCGCTTTTGGTGCAAATTTGGGGTTCAGACCTGGTTCCAATGTGACGGCGCTGAGCAGAGTGTCTCTCTCTCGCCCCCTGCAGGTATTTGCGACGCCACAGCAGCCCATGGCCACGCCCATGATGACCCCCAGCTACTCCTACACCACCCCCAGCCAGCAGACGCTGGGCACGCCGCAGTACCCCGGCTCCACGCCGCAGTCCTCGCACTCTCACGCAGCGCACGGCAGCCACGCGCACGGCGGCCACGCCTCCCACCACGCTGGCCACCATGCCGGCCACTCCTCTGGCACGCCGTCCTCCTCCACCTCATCCAGGGGGCGGACGCCGCAGCAGCAGCAGCAGCAACAGCAGCAGCAGCAGCCAAAGTAAGTGAACTGGCAAACAAGAGAAAATGCATGTAAATAATAGAAAACTATTGCACTTGTATTGATATTAAATCAGTTTGTAGTTTTATTAATATTTGGTGAACAGACCTCGGCGGACGTCTGCCCCTAGATGGCGCTAAAACACTTTTTTAAGACTTTGAGCTGCACCAACTCAATGTTTAACCTCCTCCTCTTCCTCCCCTGCCTCCTCTTTCCCACCTCCTTCTCTTCCTCCTTCCTTTCCTGCCTCCTCTTCTTCCTTCTCCTCCTTTTCCTCCTCTTCCTCCCCTGCCTCCTCCTGTCCGCCCCCTCTTTCCTTCACCTCCTCCTCCTTCCTTCCTTCCCTGCCTCCTCTTCCTGCTTCTCCTCTTCCTCCTTCCTTCCCTGCCTCCTCATCCATTCCCGCCTCATACTTCTCCTCTTGCTCCTCCTCCGCCTACACCTCCTTCCTTGCCTCCTCTACATCCTTCCCCTCCTCCTCCTCCTTTTCCTCCTCTTCCTCCTCCTCCTCCTCCTCCGTCGTCTCTCTCCATAGGCCCAGCGGCAGCAGCTCCACAGCGGTGGACTGGGGCAAGATGGCGGAGCAGTGGCTGAAGGAGAAGGAGGCGGAGGGGAGGAAGAAGGCTCAGAGGATGACGCCGCGGCCGTCGCCCAGCCCCATGATCGAGAGCACGCCCATGTCCATCGCCGGAGACGCCACGCCGCTGCTGGATGAAATGGACCGATAGGGCATGGAGGGGGCGTCTGACACCCCCCCCCCCTCGTCCCACCTCCACCCTCTTCCCTCTACTGCGACCTACCAGCCAGGTCTCCCAACTGAAGCAGTGAGCAGCTCGGCTCTCCAGAGGTTCTCTTCACCTTGTGGTCCATCAGAGCTTCACTGTTCTACCCACCTGCATCCCTCCAGCCAACATCTGCGGCTGGATAGTATTTTGTATAGTCAGAATAACACTGTATATCATGCACAAAGGCAGTACGTCACCAACAACGGCAACAAAACAAACTTGAATGAAATATCAGACAGCAGAGTCACACAGGAAATGGACCTACAGAGACCTGACACCTCTGTTATTTTATTTTTGAAGTTGGTTTTATTTTTTTGATCCAGGCAAATATGTTTTTTTCTTTGTCAGAGCAGCAGGATTCACGCCTCTGCACCCCTCACCCCGCTCTTCGTGTGTGGTGGATTTTTTTTTTTTTTTTGGTGAGCTGTGGCCAAAAAGAGAAAAAAAGAAGAAAAAAACAGACCAGAGAACGTTTTGTCAAGCCAGTCAGAAAGTTTGATTTCTGTGTGGAATATAAATAAAGACTGTCTCTCTCTTTTTCCTGTTTGAACGTCAAGCCTCCGCTCGTTACATCGGTCAATGCAAAGACGCAGGGAAAAAAACAAAAAAAATGCATCAGCTGCAATTAACCAAACAGTGTCCATCAAATGCTGTATTATATGGGTCTGCTCGGGTTTCTGTTGATAAGCTCCAGCTTGCTGTCCTGTCTGATTTGACCCAGTCGGGGTTCTCTTCTCCTCCTTTGCGTCTCTTCGAGGCAGCGCAAAAGTTCACAGCCTCATTGTGTTTTTAAAGCTCTTATAAAAAAAACATTTTAGCGATAGAAACTAAAGCACCCTGCCACCTCACAGCATCCGTGGCAGCGGCACTGACATCTTTTTAAAGACATATTTTTCTTTGACCCAATATTGGTTCTCCTTTTTTGTCTTTGCAGCAGTGAGTCTTTCTCTCTGGTCACTGGTTGTGCATGGCAGGATGTGATTGGCTCACACAGTGCAAACAGTATGAACGACTACACGGTGTTTACAGTGTTTCGCAGGTGAAATAGTCATGCAAAGATGTGTCTGTGTACATGTTCCCCCGACTGTTTACAAATAGCAACTGCACGCCGCTGTTTCAGTAGTAAACCTTCATCGAGTCGCTCGCTGTCCACTCTGCATCCCTCGTAAATCCCCCCTTTTTATCTGCTATGACTATGTCAAGGGGAGCAATGATGCCTCCACTGCAGTACGAACGAGTGCCGCGGGTGTTGAATGGCGTGATGCTATTTGCCCTGTGTGAAATTATGCCACCGATTAGAGAAAAAAAATGGTTTGCGAAGCCAGGTGAAGGTGTGTCATCTCTGTGGGGGGTGAAGCTGGGGCTCTCCTGACTGCTGGATTGAAGAGGAGGAGGAGTGATGTTTCTGGCAGTGCTGCTGATGAGCTTTTCTACCTGTGATCCCTTTAATAAAAGTGTTCCTATTGTACATCCAAGACTTGTTTGTGCTGATTTAAAGGTCCGGTGTGCAACACTTCCACATATCTGATGGGAGGATGGTGGATATACACAGGAACATCTCAAGTTGGTTAAAAAATAGATTTCATATACTAGTAATAAATATTCGTATTTACACATGTACAATAGGTCCTGCAGTCAAAGGGTGACCTTATTGTTCGCTTGTTGCAAAACCTAATTTTGAAGTACAATTTCGCAAGTTGTTCCACAGAAGACGAAGATGTGTGGATGCCATAAATTGATTTATCATTAATCTTGCAATTTCCACTTTTTTCACAAAATTTCCACTTTATTTGCGTCAACTTTATTCATTAAAGTTCTGCTTTATTCATGAAATTTCGTCTTTTTAAGTCGACTTTATTCACTAAACTTCATCTTTTTACGTGGATTTTTCACAAAATTTTGACTGTATTCACTAATTTTCAACTTAAAACTGGAAATTATAACCTAGATAAAAATCTCTTTCCTGTAATCTTTTTTTCTCTTTTTGTGGCCCTAATCGATTTTCCTCAGTCACATCTTGCAGAAGAGTTCATGTAACCCACTGATTGTAATTTATTCTTTGATTAATGACTGAACAAGGCAATCTACAGACATCAGGCTCCACGTGGTACATTTAAAGGTGTTCCATTTGTTTGCCACATATCTGTGAAGGTTCTCAGTCATCCTGGTCATCTTAAAGTAGAAGGGTTAAGCTAGGTTAACTGGACTTGTTTTTGCAATCTCGAAGACGTTTCGCCGCTCATCCGAAAGGCTTCTTCAGAGCTAACTTAACCTTTCTATTTAATTTGTTTGCAATATGCTTTCTTACCACTAGTCGTCTCTAAGGACCCTGATGGGGCTCCTTTTAACGGACCTGTTGGGGGGAGGGTGGGGGGCAGCTCTTAGGTCCAGCCCTAAGGTCTGCATGTGACGTCTTGGGAACGAGACCGCGTTGGCCTGTTAGTCTTCCTGATTCCTGATTATTGCCGGTAGGAACCTGATTATCCGGCTGACGGAAAGCACAGCACTTCTCCACAGCATTTCAACAGTGCTGCGGTCATCGAAACAACTTTATTTACAATCTACAATTTCAAAGTCAGACAGACTGGATTGACTGCGAGGGCACGATGCTGCTTCTCGCGTTGACGAAATGTAAATCAACTTTTGCGTCAGAAGGCACTTCCTGTCTGCCGTGCGGCTGGAGCCGCTGGAACAATATCTTCATTTTCCAGGAGGTCACGGGGAAGCCTGATGTCAGACCAGAGACATGCGTTGTTGTAGCCACGGCGGAGGTCATGGGAGTTGGCGTACGCATCGCATTAGCGCTTCAGGCCACATGACGCTGAGAGCAAATACACAACCCCCCCAAAAAAGACAAACAAAAGAAACACCACACATTCGGTTTTGGCAATGACTTTTTTTGTAACTAATGTGACAAATATGTTGTTTTTTTCCTGCGTCAATCAGTGGTACAAATCTTGACTTGTTGCAGTCCAACATGCCTGAGAGGAAAGTCACTGGTCACTCCGCTGGTTGACAGCCACAGCTCAACAACCTCCATCACGACTCCCTGCCTCCTTCCTCTCAGGCCGTTTGCAGGACGCCACAAATACAACATCATCCCAATGATACTTCATAATTTTTTCATATTTTTTTCAGATACCGCTGTGTGTTCACGATGGCCACGCTGAGCAGGCACCACTGTATGTGAGTCTCTGGGTTTTTAGCGCTGTTAACTCCTCCGCGCTGTTCGGTCTGTGCGGCTGATTGGTGGGCGGAGCTCGCTCAGGCTCGTGCGTGCCCCCCTTCTGATGTCATCAGCAGCAGTTGGACTTCTTGGCTGCGGGCTTGCGGCTCAAGTCAGTGTTGTCGGTGAGTCCTTCATGAAAAGAGCAAGAATTTTGTGGTTGGAAAATGTAGGATATCGGAGAGACCCTAACATAACACACGCCTCAGTGACACTGGCCTCACCAGCATCATGGAAACAAAGACCGTTCTTGTCACTTATTGGTGAAATGTTGATTAAAACACTGATTCAGCCTCGTCAAGTCAGCAGTCTGACTCACTGATGATGTCGCTGACGTCCCGAGAGCCGCCCTTCTCCAGCTCCGACAGCACGTTGGCCTCGAAGGTGAGAGATGCCACACGGAAGAAAAAATCTTTGACGCCATCGCCTGGAACAGTGGTTGGACAATTTACATAATTCACAATTTTTTGGTTTGGTTTTTTTAATCTTTCAAAAGAAAAGTGCACGAAACAATGTGGTCGGGGTCGACGCCCACCTGACTTGGCCGACACGGCCCAGTACTCTGCTTTGATTTCCTCAGACAGCCTGATGGCTTCCTGCTCCACCTGGGACAGCTGCTCTGGAGTCTGAGCCCAGACACACACACACACACACACACACACACACACACACACACACACACACACACACACACACAGTGGGTAACACTTTCCAGAGTTAAAGTTGAATTATTATTACTTTCAAATGAACATATAAACTGATCAATTCCACCAACACTGAGGTCCTTCTTGGTGCCGACGAGAAACAGCAAAACACTGGACGGGTCATTTTCCTTCATGGCGTCCTCCAACCACTGCCTACACGCACGCAAAGCAACACAAACACACCACATCAGAGTCTTCCAGTGACACACCGACTGCATCGGGGTGAGTCTGCGGCCTTACCTGGCGTGTGCCAGGGAGCCGATGCTGCTCAGGTCGAACACCACGACGATGGCTGCCAGAGAGGAAGGAGATGAGGGCGGCGTCCATGTGGTCACCTGACAGTCACATGATTTGTGTTCACACTCACCCTGCGCTCCTCTGTAGTAGGTGGAGGCGATGCATTTGAAGCGCTCCTGGCCTGCTGTGTCCCACCTGGAAGCAGATCATGTGACTTTGGTGAGCAAGGTGTTACTTTCCAGGTTCATCCATCATGGAATCGCTTTGTAACGCCGGTGTAGCAACAAGGTGTGCGACATCTCATCTCTCCGTGCGGTGCTAAATCCAGCGTGCTTAGATGCTGTGATGAAGGTTTATATGTACGTCAGCCTGGGCACATACGTAAGAATTGAATTAAGTGTAAACACGCGCTGCTCTGAGCGCTGAACACTAACTTGATGAATGCAAACCATTTAATTCAAGACTCACTGACGAGAGTCACGGCAGCATTGAGGAAGGGACCCTGCTGTTGGAGGCGGTTTGGAGATTTGCACAGCGCCGTCGTACTCACAGCTGTAGACTGAAGGGAACGCCGAGCACCTCGAAACGCTCCATTTCGAAATCCACACCGATTGTGGCTTTGTAGTTCTTGTCAAACACGCCCTTCCGGAACCTCACGGGAGAAGAGAGCACAAATTCACTCATTCAAGACTCACTGGTTCAAGACAAGAGTCATTTTGGGCAAAAACTTAGGTAAATCGCACAAATGATCTGAATGTTTTTGTTCTCACCTGCTGATCAGACATGTTTTCCCCACTGCAACGTCTCCCACCACGATGACCTTTGCGATGTTAAAACTGGTGGGTTGGGGCGATGGGAATAACATAAATTAAGATTTGTACCTGAATCTGTGTTCGAAGCCATTTAACTTAAAAAAAAAAAAACAAAACAAAACAAAACAAAACATAAAAACCAGTGAAATCTTTCAACATGCAACTTCTTTTCAATTCTCTGGCATCTTTCAACACAAGGTTTTATTTCAAGCAGCTCAAGCCGAAGCTCTCTCCAAGGGTAATTATGTGTTTACTGTTCTTGAGAGAGTTGGCGCAGGCTTCAGCTGAACTCTGTATTAAACTCATTTGATCGGATTAAGAAATTCTCCTTCAGAAATAAGAACTAAAACGTAACAAGATTCAATTGGATCGTGTGACTCCAGAAATTGGGCATGAGTCTCATTAAGGGTGGCAGCTGTCCCCACAAAGGCTGAAGTTTTACTGAAGTTTTACTATTTTCCCTCTGGTGGCCGCCGATAGAAAATAAACGGAATGCAATGAAATTACTCTTGTGTTTTGTTTTATGCTTTTTTTGTATGGTGAGGCTGCCTGAGGGGAGGGAGGAGTTTCGGCAGGAGTGTGAAATGTGTGCGTCTCTATAGGAAACCTTACCTGACTGCGCTGGCCTTCTGCACCTGGCACACAGCCTTCACCTGTGGGTGGAAGCTGTCCTTGGTGTGCAGTGCTGCATTTGGACTGAAACACTGTGAAGAAACATAGTTTAGCAAGGGTAGAATGCACATGAGACATTGGGGACTTTTCATGGTCAGAAATAAAATTGTCATGTGTCTAATATGCACCCTCCCTCTCTCTCTCTGTCTCTCTCACTGTGTGTCAGCGACAGAGACACTTACCTTTGGTAGCTGAGATATGACACGATCCTTTTTCACAGGTGGCAACATGATGCTGCACACCTTCAGTCACACAGAGACATAAAACACTGACGTCACTGTACAGAAAGAGATGGAAAGTAAATTTTAACCTGTTCTTAAAGAACAAACAAACTTCAATCTGTTCTGGATTAAAAGCTACGCACAGTAAGGTGTGACAACCTTTGACACTGAAAATTATCAACGCAATGACAATCAAGCGAATTAAGAAAGTGGGGTTGTCATAATCAGTCTAGATGGAAAATGCGAGTGAGGTAAACAATCAGTTACGAAACATACAAGGTATTAAAATTGAATGGAGTTAAAAAGCTTCAACCAAATATGCGATTTTACCTGCTGCCACGACTGGGGAGTCAAATAATGATGATATTGTAAAATTATAATAAAAAATGAATAAATAAGTTATAAGTGTGAAGTTATATCCAAAGTGAGCAGCAGAAGCAGCCGGACTAAAATGACACACCGAGCGGGGAGAGCCCGCAGGACATTCCGCTAATGAAGCGCCGTCATCGACTTCTTATTAAAACTTTTCGGCCGCAAGGCTGTAAAAGAGCGCCACCCTGCGGTCGGAGATGATCTATGTATCTTCTTGAAACTACAATAATGTTGCACCCCATGGCAGCAGGTGGCGCCAGAGTCCCTTCACATCCCGATTTCGTCGCGCCGTAAGAAACGAGGGTGCACATGACGTCATATTCATGCGACTCATTGTATATATGGTTTGCGAGCAGCGTGATCGCTCCCTTTAGAAATAAGACGTCTGCGAGACGTGTTGCCTGTGAGTAGTTGGAAGGCTTAATTTTTTCATTCACGTTGTCTTCTCGTTAAAGAACGCGCCACTGAGCGAGTGGTCAACGCCTTGAAGCCGAACAACTGTGCGATTTACTACAAACCAGCTGGAAGTGCAAGATTAAACTCGGAGAGAAGAGATGGGGCCTGAAGCCGCCACGTGGAGGAGGCCGGAGGATGAAGTGGCTCGTTGTAGGTTTTGTCTCTTTTAATTATTCGTGCTCAATTCGTTTGGCTGTACTGAATACATTTTATAAACCTTTAACGTGTTTCCCCTGGTTTACAGGTGAAATTTGGAAAACTTCAAGACCCCCATAAAATCAAATCCCGTCCTTGGCCTGCGGATCGTCCTCATGGTTCTTTGAGGTGAGTGATGGGGAGGGAGTGAGTTGAACTGTTGGACTCCAGCCAGCAGTCAGTGATGAAAACTGTGAATAGGAAGTGCCGTCTGATGCGACAACTGACGATGTTTCAATATCACGGTTCTGAGCCTCCGCCTGACTTAAACACGTGGATTCTATTTTTTTTTTTTATTTTTTGTCATTCCTTATCAAGGTTTTCTTTTACTGTTTTCACAGGAATTGGAATGTTGCAGCTGATGGCAGTAAAGGCTCAGGTGGGTTGTGCTAATGAGTTTGTATTTGTTTGACGCAATGAATGTCGTGATGAAACTTAAACTGAAAAAGCTGGAATTACCGTCAGATTTTTTAGTGGTGACTCTCGGTTTTCTGAACTTTGATTTGATGAAGTTGTCTCCTTCATCAGTGAAGGGATGTTTGTTAAAATGTATTTTATTTTTTTTGGTGTAAAGGATGGTGAGCTCAGCTTGAAGATGCATGGAGAACAGCATTCTTTCTGATGGCAACTAAAAGATGAGCAGGTAAATGGAAAAAAAACAAAAAAATATCAATAAATGTTCAGACTAAAAAAAAATAAATACAGTTTTAATGTATATACCAATTTTTCAGGGTGAAGTTGAATTCTGATGACTCTTTAAAGGAAGCTGAAGGTTCTGGTGCCACCAGCACTGGTGTCTTGGTAAGTCCATCTTGCTGCACTTTCCCAGTATTCAGCAAATTAGCAAATTGGCTTTTGGTGGCACCTTTGGGCTGATAATAGATCCTGGTCGGATTTAACAGCCATTCATAACTTTGAGGCTTCACTCAAGAGTCCCAATTAAATTGAAGCCATTTAAAACTGAACTGTTTGGCTGAACAATATTCTTATGTTTTACTTATGCTCAAGGTGAATATTTTCTGAAACTAAAAGTTCAAAGCTTCTTTGCTGATGAGAATAATCCCAGAGTGTCTGTGATGAAAACCTGGAATAGGAAGTGCCGTCCGATGCGACAACTGACGATGGTTTAAAATCCACTATTCTGAGTCTCTGTTGAAGTTAGGAGTTTACATAAATATGTTTTTGTCCCTGCTGACTTTGTGTTTTGGTTTTTCCTGCAGGTGTTGTTCTGGCCTGTGGCTGCAGACATTCACCGCTTCTTGCAGGTAGCTCTCTGACTGTGTGACGCACACCAGTTATATTTTGTCATGATGAAATCTAAACTGAAAAAGCTGGAATTACCGTCAGATTGTTCAGTGGTGACTCTCGGTTTTCTGAACTTTGGTTTGATGCAGTTGTCTCCTTCATCAGTGAAGGGATGCTTGTTAATATGTATTTTATTTTTTTGGTGTAAAGGATGGCGAGCTCAGCTAGAAGATGCGTGGAGAACAGGATTCCTTCTGAAAGAGGCTGAAAGATCAGCAGGTTACATTTACATGATTTTAAACAAATATTTTTCTTTGCTGTGATGAACTGAGATTTATGGAATTTCTGTCCAACTGAGTGAATGTTCAGACTCAAAAATGCCATTTTAATATATATTCCAATTTTCAGGGTGAAGTTGAATTCCTAGGACTCATCGTAAAGGAACCAGAAGGTTCTGGTGCCAAAAAACACTTGTACTTATTCAAAAGGTGATTTTTTTTTTTTTTTTTCTAAAAGCTTCTTTGCTGATGAGAATAATCCCAGTGTGTCTTTGATGAAAATCTGGAATAGGAAGTGCCGTCCGATGCGACAACTGACGATGGTTTAAAATCCACTATTCTGAGCCATAAAGCTTTGATCAAGTAAATATTTTATGAAAAAGCTTGTGCCCCTGCTGACTTTGTGATTTGGTTTTTCTTGCAGGTGTTGTTCTGACCGGTGGCTGCAGACATTCACCACTTCTTCCAGGTAGCTCTCAGACTGTGATACACACAGTTATATTTTGTCATGATGAAATCTAAACTGAAAATGCTGGAATTACCGTCAGATTGTTCAGTGGTGATATTTGGTTTTCTGAACACAAAAAGACGTCTTTGGCGTCTAAAACGCGTGTGTGTGTGTGTGTGGGGCAGAGGAGGGTGGTAATTTGCACGCTAATGTCCTCTTCCTTCATTTTCAGGTCTGGACTGAGTGTTTGATGGTACCTGAAATCCTGCCTGCTGGTTAACCTCATCTGACTGACCTCATGAAATGGATCAGGCAGGAGAACTATTCAAGCAGTGCCCTCCAAAAGACATTTGATGTTATTACAGGAGGAATTATTTTACTCAAACTGTTTAACATGTTGAGTTGTTAAAGTCTGTGACCTGATCCTTATTGTTTGTTTAATAAAGATATAAAAATTCTGGCTGTGTATTGGACACAAATTCAAGTCAAATTATCAGTTCATTCATTTAAAGACCCTGAAGATCAAAGTTGTGTTTTGGCCGTTTTGTTTAAACAAATCCATTTTGAAGTAAATGCTGAAAAAACCTCAGATTGTCAATCTCAAATTGTCCAAGTGGAAGCAGCAGTGCAGCCAGTGGACCAGTCCCACATACCATCACCTGCACAAACAAATGTGCCCTTTAACTTGTGTGAGTGAAGATTCCTGTGTAGTGTAGCGTTCCAGCTAATGCTGGCCTGTAGTTGTGGCTGCGTGTGAACAGTCTTTTAAGTGCGCGTCCTGACAAGAGGCGCAAACGGATGAAGGAAAGCAGGAACGACGTTATCGTGTAGTGAGTCTGACAAACGCGAGACATACTTTCAGGAAACATTGGGGATGTGACATTACATCACAGTAACTTTAATATTGGCATTTATTTGTGTTGGGAATGGTTGGGTGAAGAATGTCCTGATGACAGCAGATTACAGGGCTGGAGACACAACACCTGAGAGGGGAGGTGTGGGACTAGTTTGCATTAAGCCAACAACTTGACTGCGGGGTGGAAAACCCTCTGGCGAGCATGAACTTCCACCAGCCCTGCTCACTGGTATCACATGCATGTGTTAGACTTATGTGGTAAATTATATTTTCATTTCTAATTGTTCATTAAGGGGAAGCAATGTGGGATTCAACCAAACATTTAATAAGCTGCAGAAAATGATTAATAGTTTAATATCTTCTTTTTCTGTCGTATTTTGAGTTTTTACTTCTTTTTTTTATAGGTCTGGATCTATATAATTATGTGTCAAACTTGAAAAGGAACTGTTGTACCACCGTTTAAGTTTCATCAAATAATTACTTAAAAATGGAGTGACTTCTGTGTGCATTCCAGAAGTTATGTAACAGATTGGCACTTTTTGAGGTATGTCTGGATCTTTATGGGACAGTTCTTGTTTTCGGGTGCTGCTTCACCGCTTGGGGCAAATACTGTCAATACCTTCTGTCCCATGAAGCAAACGTTTATTCCCTTCTGTCTTCTGGCAGCTGAGTGTGCTGATAGGTCTTAGCATGTCAGGAGAAAAAAAAAACTGCCTCGTAATTTTCTTGCTGTAGGTCCCAGCCTGCAGTGAGGAATGCATAAAAACAGCACATACTGTATTGGAAGGAAAAACCATGTGGGTTTATTTTTGTTGAATTTAAAAAGAAATAACTTGTTAATACTTTCTAAGAGTAGAAACATTTTTCTGATCAGAAAGACTATTTTCTCTTTCCTGATAAGACAAAAAAATGAAATGTAGAGGTATGTCTCAAAAAATGTGAAAATTGTGAAAAAGTTCAATATTTTTTGTCAGTTGTTTCAGAAAGTGAAACTTTTATTTTTATAGATTCATTACACATAGAGTGAAATATTTCAAGATTTTATTTCTTGTAATTTTTTAAATGATGGCTAACAGATAAAGAATGAAAAAATGAAAGTCAGTGTCTCAGACAATTTGAATATCCCAAAAGACCATTCGAAGTTTGTCAGAGTCTGGAGAAAGAGTAGAGAGGCACAGAATCCATGTTGCTTGAAGTCCAGTGTGAAGTTTCCACAGTCGCTGATGATTTGGAGAGCCACGTCATCTGCTGGTGTTGGTCCACTGTGTTTTCTCAAGTCCACGGTCAATGCAGCCTTTAACCAGGAAATTCTAGATTCTTAATGTTCCCCTGTGCTGACAAGCTGCACTGAGATGCTGATTTTAATTTTTCAGCAGGATCTGGCACCTGTTCACACAGACAGCAAAAGGTACCGCAAGCTGGTTTAGTGACCATGGTGTTACTGTGCTTGATTGGCTAGCAAACTCCCCTGGCCTGAACCCCTATAGAAAATCTGTGGGTTGTTGCAAGAGTAAGATGAGAGACCCAAAATGTAGATGACCTGAAGGTGGCCAGGCTCAATGTCTCAATTATCTCTCAGCCATAATCACCAAAAGTGACAGCCACAGAAGCTTGAAATATTTCCCTTTGCCTTGAATTTATTTTTCCATTTTTTTGTGTCTATATCCATTTTGTCAATGCCTGCTTGGTGTATCTGTTTTTCACTCTGTCCTGTCTGCCACCCTGGCTCACTCTGCTCCTTTCTCTCTTTCTCTGTCTCTCCTCTATTTTTGTATTTCACCCCAACTACTCATAGGCAGATGATGGCCCTCTGGAGTCTGGTTCTGCCCTAGGTTTCTTCCCACAGGGGAGTTTTTCCCAGCCACTGTCGCATCGTGCTTACATAAGGAAGGTATATAAAATAACCATTTCACTTTCTGAAACGGCTGACAAAAAATATTTAACCTTTACAGATTTAGATGTGCCTGTATATCAATGCTGTTTTGCAAGCCTTGATAGACTAACACTACTAATACTAATATTTTGATTTCAAAAACAAAAAAACACAAACAAAAAAGAAAAACAGCAGTGAATGTGTGCGGAGGAAACAGAAGAGGCATAAAAAAAATCTGATGAGAAAGAAATGACATAAGCACTTGACATAATATGGACGGCTGTTTACAAGTGGAACTGCTCTTGATAGAAATGCTTATTATTTGCCAATAAAAACACAACGGTTGTTTATTCTAGTGACCACACAACTTTAAACATGCACATGTGTACTTTCTGTTCCAATTCATATATTGTATATAAATATGTATTATCACCTTAATAGAACAGAAGTATAAAACTGTGCTATAAGTACAGTTGGAGCACCTGATCAGACTCGTCATTTTGAGCTGCTTTGCATGTGTCCTTTCAACCACTGCTCAACTTGCCTAGTCTTGTTGTAGGCAAATTCGGGGTGTTTTCTTGAGACATCCTGTCTGGGCACATTCAGCCCCACAGGGCAGCTGTCATCCATACATTCAGCAACATAATTTGAACTGACACTTTTATCTTCGTTTGCTTTGGTTTTCCTTGTTCTGCATGACTTAATTGCACTGAGCAGCAATTGAGGTCCTGTTTTTTCAGAAAATTGTTCAACATGAGCAAAAATCTTAAAACATGTTAATTGGCCCACCAGCAGAGTTACAGTCTGAAATACATGCTTGGTTTACAGCCTGTGAAAGCCTGAAAAACAACTGGTTGACTGAAGAAACTTTTCATTATGTTGATCCACTGCTCTGTGCAGCTTAATTCCTTATTTTCTATTTCCTTTTTCTGTATGTTCTGCCAGAAGATAGGTCTCCTCTTTCACCCAGTAAGAGACTATCACTGGCCCAAATATTTGTGTCATGCAGACTGACATATCAGCAGTCTCATTTGTAAGAAAACTTGTCCACAAAAAGCAGAATCAGAGAAAACATTCCTGCAAACAATTCCAAGGTCTTAAAATAGATTTATTCTATGTTTATTTGTATTATTTAACACCTTTTCTGTTTCATACTTCGAAGGCAAGATGTTTGAAGCTAAGGTGTTTAAGCATTTTCATGGGTATTTCTCTTCGACTTTAAGTAAGGATTCTCCTTTTATTATAAAGTCGTACAGTTGGAATTTCGTTTTGCATATTGAGCAAAAGAGTCCCTTCACTCTTTTTTTTTTTACAGGGAAGAATTATATACTGCTGTGACACAACAAGGAACTGTACAGCTTTAGAAAAGTCTTGAATTGGAGGAGACTGAGAAGTGATGGCACCGACAGTTTAAGACACAGAAACCTGTTCTACAAACCACGCCTCTTTAATTTTAGCCGTGCCTTGGAGATGGAGGCTATTTAACCACTCAGAATGCTGTGTTCAGAGGCCAGTCTGTTCAACTCCTGAAGACCTCTCCTGAACAGGTAATTCTCCCAATCCATCACTGAGATGCTGCTTTTTGCTTTTTGCATTTAAAAAAAGAAGAAGATTGTATTAATTTCTTTTTCACTTATTTTGTCCATATTGGGGGAAAACAGAATCATCTGCAGGCTCCTGTCAAAATGTCTAAATATGGACAGTGCACCTCCATCATCAACCTGACTTACAAGGATGGTGCTGAGGGGAGCCCCTCCAACCCTGCCAAGTTCAACAACCAGGACTACGCCCAGCTGAAAGAGAAGTGCCGCTTAGGGGGGAAGTTGTTTATCGACAGCACATTCCCACCTGAGAACCAGTCTCTGGGAGACCTGCCCAGTTTGGACAGCTGGGAGGAGGCCCAAGTCCAATGGCTCCGGCCAAAGGTAAAACTCTTTTAGAAAGAGACGTATTAGGAAATGCAATAATACGCAAGCACATACATCTCAACTGCTACCTGCTACCACTAGCACCATCAGCCAATCATTCTTCTTTATCTTCCCAGCCTGACTGTTTCCAAAACCATTGTGTTTTTCTTTTATTTATTATATCAATATGTAGAAATTTTCAAATGAGCCATTATGCAACTTTTGTCAAAAACCTTATTGTTTGGACATGATACACATACATTTTGTCCAGGAACTTCTCAAAGCTCAGGGCAAAAATGAAGAGCCGGTTTTCTGCACCAATGGGGCCACTCGCTTTGACATTGCTCAAGGTGCTCTGGGTAAGAAAGACACTTCTGTAAAGTGCTGAGGGCCAAAAGAGGCAAAAAAACATTGGTTGTTGTGGAGAAAAAAGCAACTTAATAAATAAAAGTAATTACACTCCTTTTGACGTCCGTCAACAGGTAACTGCTGGTTTTTGGCTGCAATCTCCTCGCTGACGTTCAACAAGGGCCTGATGGCGCAGGTGGTCCCACTGAAGCAGTCCTTCCAGGACAGCAGGGGGGTTTTCCACTTCAGGGTAATGACATCTGTCACAGCAGTGAGTCAGCAGCACATTCAGTCCGGTGGCTAACTTGCATTTCCTCCTCTCCACCCCAACCCACCTTCTTGCTCAGTTCTGGAGGTTTGGAAAGTGGGTGGATGTTGTCATCGATGACCACCTGCCAACTATCAACAATCGGCTGGTGTCTGTCCACTCCAAAGAAGAAAATGAGTTTTGGATTCCTCTGTTGGAGAAAGCATACGCCAAGTAGGAAGGGAGTCACTCGCTCTCGCATGCAAACATAAAAACAAAGTGCATATATCAAAGCTTTGGCAGAGATTGCAAAGAGATGCTGCTCTCTGTTGCCTTCAGAGTGTGCGGATCGTATGCCGATTTGAACGCTGGCCTGCCATCCGAGGCTTTCAAGGACTTCAGCGGAGGCGTGCACATGATGTACGAGCTGAAGGAGGCCCACAACTACGGGCATGATGAAGAGCTATGGCGCTCCCTGCAGAGTGCCACCGGGTGCAACTCCATGGTTTGCTGTGGGACCCCCGCAAAAGGGGTGAGCTGACGTTTGTCTTGTTTTGTTTTGAACCAGAGATCATTCAGAGAGTCAAAGTCACGCTGTTGTCGCAAATGTGTTTCAGGGCAGGCTGGTGAACAGTGTGGCGCACACTGGCCTGGTGGACGCGCATGCTTATTCTGTCACTGGAGCCTTCGAGGTAAATATATTGTAGTATAGGACGATGGACAAAGGGTGGAGTTCACAAAAATTGAATTTTTTTTGTTTTGTTTTTTACTTAGGTCAACACGTGATTTTTAGAGTTGCTCTGTGTTTTGAACCTCGGCATGAGTGATCCTTAAACATAACATCAATGTCTTGTTGAAAGTCCATAATCAGTTTGAAATCATAGGCCACATGTTAAACTCAATTTCTACAGAAACAAACTCTCAAAACAAAGAGTTGAACACTTGGCATCTTACAGTGGAAAAGTTGTATCTTTTTAAAAAATTTGGTAGAAACCCTCCTGCGATTTTTCGCCGCCCTAGTTGGTTTATTTTTGTTGCAATATACTGATATCACATGATTATGGATCATGAATTATTCGTGCTATGTTTAGCTTAACTAAAAATTGATGAAGCACAGTCGTGTTTTCGAGCAAATCTCCCTCAGTGTGCAAGACTTGTTCGAAACACGACTGTGCTTGGTCCGAGATGCCTGTCAGTGATACTATTAAACATTTTGAGATGGACACTTGAGTGTTGCGGGCCATTTTTCAGTTTTTGGATCAAATTTCCTGGGCCTTTAAAATTAATATTCTTATTTGAGAGTTCGTGTTGCTATCTATTTTGTATGTTTAGGTAACATCTAACGGATCCAAAGTGAAGCTGGTGCGACTCTTCAACCCTTGGGGCCGACAGGAGTGGAACGGAAACTGGAGCGACAAGTAACCAATTTGATCACGCTGCACAGTTGCTATTCGTATATTGCAAAAGAAGAAAAGAATAAATGAGGTCAATCGGAAGTCACAATAATTTTTTAGAAATCTCCTCCTTTGCACTTAGATCAAGAAAGTGGAGCACTGTTGATGGGGAAGATCGAGAAAAGAATTCAGACCGTGAAGATGGAGAGTTCTGGTGACTCAATTATTTTGAAAAATAAAATGTTGGATGAAATATATTTTGGGTTTTATCAAGCAAATTGGCACCAAGACTGAGTATGTCCTAAAACCTTTCCTTTCCCGTCTTCTTTCCTTTTCCTTGCTGCGCTCAATTCTGCCCTACCAGGATGGAATTGGAAGACTTCTGTTACTATTCCGATAGCTTGTTCATCTGCTGTGAGAACCCCAACTTCATCGACGGGGATCTGACCAGCCAGTGGAAGTGCAACATTTATGAGGGCAGCTGGGTACCTGGGACAAGTGCAGGCGGCAACATCAATGAGTGTCAGTCACCTCCCTGTCTAACACATGGGCGCACACACACACACACAAAACACAGGACACTTGACCGTCCCCCTCCCTCAATCTGTCTTGTCACCTGCAGATACCTTTGGCAAAAACCCTCAGTATCGCATCGAAGTGCCCGAGTTAGATGACTATAAGGAGGGAGAGAAAAACATTCTGATTTCTCTGATGCAGAAGCCGAAAGTGAACAATCGCAAAAGGAACAAGTCCTACCCAATTGGAATGACTCTTTACAAGGTTTGCAACCTGCAATTTGTTTTGTTTGCAGTATAAAGACACACTCATAAATGCACATATGTCACACACACACACACGCATGCACGTGCACGCACGCGCGCGCGGACACACACACACACACACACACACAAAGCCCTGCGTATCTCCATAGGAGTTTGTTTGATTAGTATTTTTCAACACTAATGTCCTCCCTCTCACTTCTTCCCTCGACAGCTTCCACCACAGGTAAGATCGGAACCACCGAACCCATGTGGCAGCGACACTGACATTTTTCCAAACACACCTGGCGGTGGGTTGCGACTCAATCGTTCTGAAATGCATCTTCTCCCCAGACGCCTGAGGGACGTCTGAAGTCTATGTTCTTCAGGAGGAACCGGCCTGTGAAGGGCAACCAGAATTACAGCTATCAGAGGGATCTGATCGAGTACCACAGTCTGGAGCCGGGACAGTACGTGGTCATTCCGTCCACCATGCAACCCTACATGAGCGCTGACTTCGTGCTGACTGTCTACTCCAAGGCTGAGGCTAAGATCACGTAAGGACTCGCCCATTTTTTACTTATTAGTAGAGGTGTAATAGCAATGGCATTAATGTTACTGCAAAGAAAAACCTTATTTTTCTCAATTTTTAACATTAAAATATGTATATCTATATATTTATATATATAGATATGCATACACACATATATATATGTATACATGTATATGTATAGGTGTACATATATATGTATATACACATAAAGCATCTGAACAAATACGGCTTGAATATCAGCCTCAAGGCTCTCCTTAACCAATGCCCTGCCTAAGAAACATTCTCAACTGCACGCAGCCCACATGACAGAGATGACGACGATGACCATGACCATGATCACGACCACGACCACGACCACGACCACGACCACGATAACGACCACGACGAAGATAACCTGAAACTCCCTGAGGTAAGAGGGACGACAAAAGCTGCTTAAAATTCAATTTGTCTCTTTGACAAATTGGGTTTTCAACTGATTTCTCTGACATTCTCTTCAGATACCGACCGAGAGAGAAGAGGAGGAGGAGGAGAAAGAGGAGGAGACTTCCGAGAAGGATCCCGTCCATGCCATTTTTGACAACTACTCCTATGAGGTGTCACAGCAGTTTGCATCTCTTCCTCTCTCTCTCTCCCTTTCTCTCTCTCTTCTCCACTTCCTCCGTCACTCCGTCTCCTGATGTTCTGTTGTTTTGTTCTCAGAACAAGATGAACCCCAGACAGCTCCAGAGGCTCCTGAATGACCACTTCCTGAAAGGTCTGGTTCATATCCTGCTTATGTCCCTCCAAAGATTTTTGCAGTTCTGCCAATCTTTAAAATGCCTCTGTCCTCCTTTGTCACAGGAAGCTCCAAAAGCTTCCACCTGGACACCTGCAGGAGCATGATGGCCTTGGTGGATGTATCCTCACAGCCAAAGTTGCACATTTTAAAGTTGATGTTCATGTCGAAGGTGTTGACACTGTGATACTGTGCTGGAATAGTTTAAATGAATTACATCACAGCAATGTTGGCCGTTGATATGTTCTTTTTTCACCTCTTCTTGATGAGAGATCCTTAATGCACGCGTAGACTGACAGGAGGATCGAGATGACGTTCGCTGAATTCAGTGCCTTGTGGAAGAAGATTGATCAGTACAAGGTAAAGTGTAGGAAATGGTCAAATTAATCATCCAAATTGTCTGTCATTCTAAACCAGTGCATAATGATTTTTGCAGAACCTCTTCCATCGCTCAGATACCAACCACAATGAAATGCTGAATGAGACTGAACTCAAGGGGGCGCTGGAGTTGTCAGGTACTAACTGAAACAATATGACACATTGTGTCTCATGTTTAACGCTAATAATCTTTTCTGCAATAAATCATCCTTTACTTTTTTGATTGCTATATTTTTAGAAAGTGTGCGCTGAAACACACAGTAATAGAAACAAGCCCTTTGTGATTTCAACAAGGGCAGATTATCTTCACCACACCACATGTTGGTTCCCTCCTGTGGTCAACTTGCACCCCTTTTCTCCCCTTCCAAACATGTGGGCGAGGTCCAACACAACATCATTTTTAGGATGCTGCAAACAGAGGGCTAAATTACATTTCATTCCTGGAGATCTAAAGAAGTTTTGAGGTGGTTTATTAGTGTGTGGGGCTCCTCCACTGTATTTGGTCCTGAAATTAGCTATCATAGGGGACCTTTGCAAAGGCCAGACTTGCCAACACACTTCACAGCCCAGTTTTTTTAAGTGGGACACTTTTGTCTATAACAGGGGTCAAAGCTTCGGATCACATGACCATGTCACTGATGTTCCGCTATGGCAACTTCTCATCTGTGGCACTGGAGGGCTTCATCATTCTCATGATTCGCTTGGAGAAGGTTTTGGGTGAGTGACAAGGCAATAATAATATTAAGCTCTGTCCAGTTTTGAGTTTGTGTCATACTGAAGGCGACTCTTTCTTCTTCTTCTTCTTCTTCTTTTTCCACAGAATCATACAAAGAATCAAATGTTGAGGGTTTTCTGCCGTTTGAACAGGTGAGTCTCCCACCTTTTTCATAATTTGTTACTCCTTTAAGGCCTCAACTGAAAGAGCTAAAATTATTGCAACTATCCTGAATAGTCATGACTTGATTTGAGCATTAATGTAAATATAAGAAATCTTAAAATGTTAAGTACACAGTTTTGTGTTGCATTATATCATTAAAAACTCTGGAATCTGCCATTCATAAAAATGTAATGGAAGTTGTATTATGTATTGCCATATACATGGCACATAAATTGGGCAGGGTAGAAAAAAATATTAATTTTCCATAAAGGAAGCCTAAATCTTGAAAAGAAAAATAGAGTATTTAAGTACATTGCAACATAAAATAAGTCACAGGGTACAAATCTAGCACAACAGATGATAATGTCAACAGTATGACGATTATTGAGGTCAAACACACTAACAATTCTCTTCACTTTTTTTTTTTATTTCAGTGGTTCTTCATGTTCATGTACTCTTAAACCACAGAGGGAAGCACTGCAGTCTAACACGGCTCCTTCTGACACCGATACAGTCTCTGGACGAAAAACACCTTGTTGTGATCACGTGTCCCTTTGCAGAATTAAAAATAATAATTCTTGAGTGAATCTTTGTTCTCATACATACATATTTCACAACAAAAAACAGATACACAGAATATTAATGGATTTATTTTTTTATTTTATCTTTACCAACTTCAGCATCACATCAGCACAGCTTAAAATCCTGCATCTCACTCATTGATGTTAACTTCTTCCGTTAACTCAAAATGTGTGACTTCACTAGAGCTGTTGATGTACATTTACAAGCAGGTGTGCACAACAGGCCTTCCAGTCAAAGTGTCTGTGACTGATTTTTTAAATTTATTTAATAAACCCGATCACAAGAATGAAAGTAGTGATCCTATACTATAAGCATGGTCTGCAGTGTCAGTCTCACATCCTACACTGCTCTGGTGCGACATATATTTTTTAAACATTTCCACTGAAAATAGTCCAGGGCACTTTCACTAATCATTCTTGAGAACTAGCTGAGCACTTCTGTGGCCAGCAGTGGGAGGCAATTATATGCACAAAGGAAAAACACACTATTCAAATATCTTAAAACAATGAATCATTTCGGTGACAACTGGCCAGCAAATACAGGATCAGTAAGTCACAAAGAAAATATTGCTTTGCAAATCGATACATAATAAAGTGAGATGATGGGTGTGGACACTTGCTCAGTCCTCTTCTTTCTCAATGTAGCTCTTGGAGGCTGAGCGTGCGATCTGTCTGGCCATGTACCTGTCTCTCGCCGAGCCCACCGTCTGATCTGTGCTGCGCTTTGCAAACTTGTTGACCTTCTCCTCCACGTCCCCGTTATCCTTGCCTTCCTGTTTCGACTCCTCCTCTTTCTCCTTTCTCTTTTCGGGATCCTGCCGTTCCCTTTGCGCTGCCGGTGCCTCCTTCTCTCGATCCTCCCTTCCCTCCCTCTCTCCTTCCCGATCTTTCTCCCTCCGTTTGTCTTCTTCCGAGATCCTCCTCCTCTCCCTGTCGCCATTCTTGTCCCTGTCTCTTTCTCTGGGGCTCCTGTCTCTCCTCTCGTGCCTGTCCCCCCTGTCCGAGTCCCTCCTGCTCCTCCCTCTGTCATCCTCTCTGCCTCGGTCCCTGTCCCTGTCTTTTCTTCTTTCCCTGTCGTCCCGCCGCCCTCCCTGTCTGTCATCCCTCTCTCTTCCCCTGTTGCGGTCTCTGTCTCTTTCTCGGTCTTTGTGGCTGTTCCTATGTCTGTCTCTGTCCTTCCCTCTCTCCCGCTCTTCCCCACTCCCTGAGGATGGTGACCGCTGTCTGTACTGGCGTTTTGAGTGAGCGGAACCTGCCGAGGACTTATTAAATACAGACTTCTGCTCTTGGCTTTCCTCGTTGTCGCTGCCCGAACTTGGAATGTTATCACGGGATTTAGGTGATGGAACGGGCGAAGTTCTCTCTGTTTCGTTTGAAACACTTGAGGATTGAGTTCTGTGGAGGAGAAAGAGACACAGTTATAGTCTTAGAACATTAGACATAAGCAATGTATGTGAGCTTTTGGTGCTGCCAACAAGGAGGTACTGCAGAGAGCTGACTGACTTGTCTGCTGAGCCATCAGGCACAGCCTCTTCTCCCACAGTCTGATTCAGCAGATGGCGGTAGAAGCCACTCAGGTCTTTTTGCTTCTTTACATCCAAAGCAGCTACAAAAAACATCCAAAAGGTAACATGGATGATAGTGTCAATTAATTATTTGAACAAAACCACATACTTTCAGCCATAACAAAGCTGTGCAGTACTGCTCTTACCTTCCAGCGCTGCTTCTCTCTTTTCTCTCTCTTCTTCCTCCTTCTGCTCCTGGAGTTTTTTCTTGTAGGCAGAGGTGACATAAGCTTCTTTATCTGCAAATTGCTCTCCCTCTGCCTCCCTCTCCTTCTGGATCTTCCTCTCATCCCTTCGTTCCTGTTCCTTCTTTCGGTCCTCCATTGCTTTCATTAACTGGTGGATATACCTCGGCTGTAAAAAAGAAAGAAAAAAAAAGTTTAAAAAAGTGACGCAAACAAGTAAAATTGACGTGAGATGTGTGTTGTCAGAAGTAACACCAAGCGTAAGACAAACACAGGGGAACATATTTAGCAAAGTGCATAAAAAGACAACTGTTTTTGTTATTTTTATACAATGTGACTGTGTGAACACAAAGGGTGATGGCAGTATAGCAAAATGAGTTATGAACATATCTGGATTACCCTTTTGTCAGCGCCTTGCAGGACTTTTTTGGTGTTTTCCAGCCTCTGGTTTTGGATCTCATCATAGACTGCGTCATAGTCATACACAGTGCTATCCTGTTCCAGAGCTTTCTGCATTTCCAAACGTGTCTAACAATGACAAAAAACAGAGAAATATTAGGCATTCACATCTTAAAGACAGCACAAATGAACACGTGAGTCTTATTTAACTCCCATTACCTGCTTCATCGTCCGTTTTTTGACAGCCTCTCTTCTCAGGCTCTCACCAACTGAGGTCTGCAGAATAATAATAATAATAATAATAATGATAATAATAATAATAATGATGATAATAATAACAATAACAATAATAATACAATAAATCGCCGTCCGTAACATCAATATACCTCATCATCGGAATCGTCCCCAAAAACAGAAGGTTTCTGTAGGACTGCGTTGTTTGACGCTCCTTTCTTCTGTGGCAAGATCAGTCCGTACCTGTGGACAATCGCAGTAATAGGTTTTATGATTCACCAGTTTATTCAGCTGTTTACTGAGCATCTCGCAAGTTATTTTCTTCGGGATACTGGCACGACAACAATCAAATGAGAGTGCTGAGATGAAGTACACAGTATTTTGTTCGGTGGCACACAAATGTAAAGTACTTTTATTTCTGTTTCTGAAACATATTTCGCAACTTGCTGTAACACTTTAAGTGGTGTTAGCCTAACGTTAGCATGTTGGTGCCTATGAGCAGAAACGATCCCGGTAACGAAGCTTCTGATTTTTACAAATTCCATTCCTAATGCACCAACTAGTTTCCCATTTCCTGCTATCGCTAATGCAAAAACAAGCTTGGGAAAAACCAACTCCCACTCAAAATGATTGTAAACACGTTAGCATGTTAGCCACTCACTGTTTTGTAGGGACCGCCATCTTGCTCTGCTGACTGTGAGCGAGCGCAACAGATTCGAAACATTAATAAATATAAATAGTCATTTACTTCATGTTAACGTGAGAACGCACGTTAACACATAAAAAGTACATATACGTTTTTTTGTAACATTAACATAATTCATAATATATGACAGTCTTCGTGTAGTTAATTTTTAAATATGGCTTTGACCATTTCTTGCGAATGTGCGGACTGTCTGACCAAAATAGCGACATCATGTTTTAAAAGTATCAAGGAAAATGTCACCACTAGTGATTCTGTGTCGTGAATCCATTATCGTGTTTCCGTTAAAATTATGGCAATTATGTTTTTCTTTTCTTTTTCTTTTTTTTTTTTTTTTTTTGCAACTTGCGAAGAGTGTTAAAAGAATCTATCTTAACTGAATGGCCTTGGCAGAATACATGGCTTTTGACACAGGTCAAGTGAATTACTACACACCTCTGATTAAAGACAAAAGTGTCGAATTTTAAAAAGAAAAGATCTTTTAAACACTGGCCTAGACGTCATCCTGCAGTAATTGGTGATGAACGCCAGTGAAGGCATTTACAGGTATACAATATTTCGCAAAGCAAAGAAAGAAAAAAAAACAACCCCACAATAATCAGAATCCCATTTTTAATTTCTGCTTTCCAGCCTGGCTATTTCCTTTTAGAAGATGGTACTCGTAATATGGTTCCCTTTTTCTTTCTTTCATTCCTTCTTTCTTTCTTTCTTTCTTTCTTTCTTTCTTTCTTTCTTTTAAACATATCTCTATTCTGTTGTATACAGTAAAATGAACAGAATCGCTTCCGGTTAAACAAATGATATAACGCGTTTTTTCTTCTATTTTTCGTCGTTGCTTGTATTCCACGTAAATTACGCAGGACAGTCCAAGTATTAACCTAATTATGGCTATTTTCAGTATTTGACCACTAGATGGCAATATTATGACGATTTGGCCACAAACTGCTCTATGGAAGTCATATTTAAACGTGACGGATTCCTTCTAACCAATCATTCTTCAAACCAGTATTGGTTTAGTTCATTACCAGTATCATTACTTGATCCCAGATTTCGCAGAGCAAATAAAATCAAACACAATCAAACATCAAAATATTAGATAATAATGTTTATATCTATATATGTATTAAACAAATATTAACCACTATCATCTTACAAAATTAATGTTTTCTGTATTCTGATGTCAGACAACAATAGTAGCAACATGACGCCCCCCCCCACACACACACACACACATAAAAAAAAATTTAAAAATTATTATTTGTTTTTTTTTAAGAGTTGCAGGAAGTATGCTCTGACAAAACTGACGCATCTGCTCAAGTCAATGTCCTAAATCAGACAGGACAGCATGCAGCACACCTTTAATTAAAGATGCAGCTTTGCACTGCCATTACCTCCTTTGAGTGACTAAATCCAAACCCCATTATCTCTGTCGTAATCTCCATCTCATCTCTGCCTTTACTAATCCCCCTGCTACAAACAGAACGATCAAAGTTGCCTGATGGAAGGATTAATGAATATGTAGTAGATGGCTACAATAAATCGGTAATTTTTTGGGGTGAAAAACATTTTTTTTTATTACCTTATTTCTGAAGTATCTGTTTTTGGCACTCGCCGAATGGCCAAAATCCAGTCACTGTAGATATGTCGTGATACAACACGAATGCCTCCGTATGAGTGAAGATATCCATGAAAATGAAAATACTTATTATTCATAATAATTAAAAACATTTTTTTTTTGGTGTTGTCTCAGACTAAAAACATTACATATGCATGCTTTATTTCGTTCAGTGGAATACCTACAATGTCATTTAGTACGATAAATCTGATTCCCCATCAGCTAATAACACGCGTGTATTTTTGTCTGGCTGTCAAACAGCCGCTAACCTAACCCCAACTTTGTTTACGTCTAGCAAACACACGGTTAACGAGGATTGACAGGCTAAGTCAAGTAAGAGCAGCTGCGCATGCGCAGCCGTGGCGACCAAAGGAAACAGCCGGGGAGTAGTCAAACAGTCAGCCATCGGAGCGGAAGAGAGAAGCGGAGGCAGCGGAGGGGGAGAAGAACGAGCGGAGACAAACAACCCAGCTCCGACTGGGTTTTCTCGTCCTCAACACAATTATGCTCGTCTCGCCACCTTTGCTTGCTCTCAGGTGGTGTCCGCTTCCCGGCCACTGAATGGCGCTGGTTACGGTACAGCGTTCGCCGACCCCCAGCACCAGCTCCAGCCCCTGCGTTTCGGTAAGTGGCGCCTTTCATCAAACACCCTTTCACACCGCCGCTGCCGGCACCACCCGACACAGGCACATGTATTTCATTTTGAGACATTCCGGGTTCAGTTCTCGTTTTAGTTGCCCTATGCAGTTTGATGGTCATAAAGTACCTTGCCTTTGTACTCGTGCGCATGCGTGTAGTGTAGCCGCTCATCATTTTCAGCTGTAGCGGCGGCAGCTGCGTGAGAATTGCAGCACATTTGACTCTAAATAAAAAGAAAACCCATTCGGAGATGATGCCTCGCAGGTGTGTGTGTGAGGACACGTTGCCACCTTAACAACACGACTGGTCTTGTGGAGGACAGCTCCACTCCCTCTTTGTTTTTATTGTACTTCACTGTTGACATGGTTCCCGCATACGCATTTCCGCCAGTTCCAAGGTTCAGCTGGCTCCTAGCTTCAGCCGGCCCGAGATAGCGCAAACTCAAATCTGTCACCGACAGGGTGGCGAAGTTTGCAGAGGTTCTCCCCCACCCCCCTGCGTGAGAGTAAATTACAGGCTCCTGCCGCTTTTGTGCAGCAGACTCGCAGCACCGTTGTCTGCCCTGCAATGAAATGCACTTCCGCTCGTAATAAGCGCCTTGTGACACGTGTGAATGCGGGTAGTCACTTGTGCATTTTTGTGTGGTATGTAAACAGGTTCGTGTGTGTATGTGTGTTCGTGTGTGTGTGTGTTTCCCGGTGTGACCGACTCACCTCTCTTGCTTATAGTAAAATGTGGCGAACTCGTGCAAAGCAGAAGAGCAGGTGTTTTTTCCCCTTTATTTATTCGCTGTTTCGTTTTCAAAGAAGGAAGTAGTTTACCAAACATACAAATCAGGATGCTGTTTAACACACACACACACACACACACACACACACACACACACACACACACACACACACACACACACACACACACAAGCTCAGTGTTACTGACGCCCCTTCCCCTTTATGTTGAAATGACGTGGTAGCCCTCAAACTACGTCACTTCAACAATCACACAACAATCACAACAATAGCTCAGCTGAGTGACAAACGCCTTGTTTCAATTAGGTCAGCCACCAAAAACATTTCATGGAACAACAAAAAAAATTGATCACAGCAGTTCACACTGTCATTATTTGGTCATACTAGAAGAAAATTCAAGCTATTTTTTTTTTTTATTTTTAGCATAAATGACATGAAATAACAAATGTGTAATTGTACTGCTGCTGGTTGTGTTAAGGAGGGGTTTGTTAGAAGTTTTGCAGCCTTGAAAGAGACCCAGCTATGCACGCCTTTCAGTATTCTCAGAGCAAAACAGGTTCTGTAAGTTGAGGTAATGGCGACCATCTCACTATATACACACAGGCAGGTAGAATTGCCCCGCCTGACAGACAAAGCGCCTCCAACTCACACAAGAGTGGATGAAAGGATAATGTTTTTCTAAATGTCATCAGTAAAGAGTTTGTGACTGCGAGTTACCTTTCATAACTTGAGAGTTTCATGCACCAGTCAGATGTGGTCCCATATACAAGTCAAGTTTTGAAAGAGAGAGCTGACAAAGTAGAGAGCAGCTGCTTGTGTTACTCACCAAGGTGAAGCCATTGATAATAAACTAGTAGTTAGATAAAGTATTTTACAAAAGTGAGTACACCCCTCACATTTCTGCAAATATTTAATTCTAACTTTTCATAGGACAACACTAAAGAAACAACACTTTGATACAATGTAAAGTAGTCAGTGTACAGCTTGAATAACGGTGAATAAATATTCTGTCCCATGAAAATAACTCAACACACAGCAATAAATGTCTAAACTGCTGGCAACAAAAGTGAGTTCACCCTTAAGTGAAAATGTCAAACCTGGACCCAAAATGTCTATATTTTGTCTTGCCACTGTTATTACCCACCACTGCCTTTACCCTCTTCAGCATGGAGTCCACCAAAGCTTCACAGGTTGTCACTAGAATCCTCTTCCACTCCTCCATGACGACACCATGGAGATGGTGGATGTTGAGACCTTGCTCTCCTCCACCTTCCGTTTCCTACAGATGCTCAATAGGGTTTAGGTCTGGAGCCGTGCTTGGCCACACCATCACTTTTAATCTCAGCGTCTTTAGTGAGGAACTGGTCATCTTGGAAGTGTTTTTGGGGTCATTATGGTGTTGGAATACTGCCCTCTGGCCCAGTTTCCAAAGGGAGGGGATCATCCTCTGCGTCAGTATGTTGGCATTCATGGTTCCCTCAGTGAACTGCAGCTCTTCAGTGTTGGCAGCACTCATGCAGCCCCAGACCATAACACTCCCACCACCATGCTTAACTGTAGGCAAGACGCACTTGTCTTTGTACTCACCTGGTTGCAGTCACACACGCTCGACACCATCTGAACCAGATGAGTTGATCTTGGTCTCATCAGATCACAGGACATGGTTCAGGTAACCCATCTCCTTAGTCTACCTGTCTTGAGTAAACTGTTTTTGTGCATCATCTTTAGAAGAGGATTCCTTCTGGGATGACAGTCATGCAACCAACGTGATACAGTGTGCAGAGTATGGTCTGAGCACTGACACATTGACCTTTCACCCCTTCAATATCTGCAGCAATGCTGGCAGCACTCATACATCTATTTTTCAAAGACAGCGTCTGGATATGACGCTGAGCTCGTGCACTCAACTTTTTGGTTGACCATGGCGAGGTTTGTTCTTGGTTAAATCGGCGTTTGGTCTTGGCCACCATGCTGGCGCTCAGTTTCAGGGTGTTGGCAATATAGCCTCGGTCATGTTTATGTAGAGCAACAATTCTTTTCTTTTTTTTCAGATCCTCAGAGAATTATTTGCCATGTTGAACTTCCAGTGACCAGTATAAGGGTTAGGGTTGGGTTTAGTGTGAGAGTGATAACACAAAATTCAACACACCTGAGACCATACCTGTTACCTGTGTTACAGACCTGAGACCTTGGAACACTAACAAGTCACATGACACCGGGGAGGGAAAAGGCTAATTGTGGCCATTTTCACTTAGGAGTGAACTCACTTTTGTTGCCAGTGGTTGAGACATTTACTGCTGTTTGCTGAGTCATTTTGATGGGACAGTAAATTTACACTGTCATACAAGCTGTACACTGACTTCTTTATATTTTATCAAAGTGTCGTTTCTTCAGTGTTGTCCCATGCAAAGATAGAATTAAATATTTGCAGAAATGTGAAGGGTGTACTCACTTTTGTGACATAATGTACTTCCTGCTGCACAACATTCTGCACTTTCAAGCACTCAACCTTTTTCTGATTGCCCAGGCTATAAACATTTCTAACTTATATATAGATGGGCAGGGTATGGAAAGGGGGTGTCAGCAAGAGAGTGATGTTGTTAAGTCTCAACACAAACGTACGCACACACACACATAAACACACGGGGCAATGACACATCCAGTGAGGTCACATGTAGTTTTTCCCTTCATGCTTGGGTGTGTGAGCTTGTTTTTGAGTTTGCTTCATAGTAAAATATTCTGATGAGCCATCATGCAGGGTTATTTGCACCACAAACCTCTTCAGTCCTTTTCACATGCACTTTGAAAGACTCCTTTACTCTGACCCACCTGCAGTTCCAGGCCCAGCCTGCACTTCCCCGCCTCACATTTCCATAAATCTCTCATCATTTTCATACATGCAAATTGTTGATTCTTTCCCAATCTCAACAAAGGCTGGGTGATATGTCGCACAGGACACAAACAGCCACTGAAACGTCAGTCAGGTGTTTGGTCTTCCAACTTCAAACTATCTCCCGGCACTAATTACATTACACAATCAAACAAAAACAAAAAAAAAGGCTTGGCTAAAAATAATAGTTTTATTGACAGTGTCTCCAGTAGTATTTACATAAACTCTGATTTGTGAACTGCTTGTGACGGTGAGCCTAAAGTTGAGATCTGCTCTCTATAACATAAGACTGATAAGGAAAAGTAAATTTGCCTTCATATATTTTACACGGATCCCATCTGCTTTACTTCGGGCATGGTGGCGCCTCACTGCTTGGCTTCAGGAATCAAAAGGAAAACAGGAGTTATAATAAGAATTAAAAGTATTTTTTTGTTTTGTTTTGTTTTTTTTAAATCCATGTGACCTGGCTACAGCTAGATCAGCTGAACATTTTGGCAGAATTTATCTTCTAGTCTCAGTGTTTTCTGTCAGCAACCCGTAATCCAATTGTTCCTGCAATGAGGCCGTTAATGGGTTTGTAATTATGTTAAGGCTATTTAAGCCTTCCATACAGTGCAAACAAGATAAGTACTGGCCTCTGCAAGTCAAGTGTCAGGTGTTAATCTGCTGTTAATCCTTCGGCCTTCGCTTCCAGCAAAGTTTTGTTTTTTGCGCTGTGCTGATTGAATGCAAGTCAGACTTTCCCCCGATTCTTTTAATTTGACTACATTGTTTCTTGCCTGCCGCGCCTTAAAAGCAGACTACGGGTCATTTTACGTGTGTGTTTGTGTGTGTGTGTGTAAGTGGAACTGAAGCTCCACTCGCCTCCCCCTCCTGTCTCTCTGAAACTTCTGTTCCCAGGCAGCGCTGGTTGCTGAGTTGAATGCACTTTCTGTTTGATTTTAGTGTTTGTGTGTGTGTGTGTGTGTGTGTGTGTGTGTGCATGCGCGCGCACACACTTCTAAGTATAGAAATACACAAAGTACTCTTTGTGTTGCCTTAGTGCTTGACTTTTATGAATTCAAATTTCTTATGGCATTGTAAGTTCATGAATTTATCTTTTCAGCTGCACAATTTGTCGTTCACATTAAGTTGACTTTTGTTTTTGTTGTATGAAATGCCACTGCACAATGCACCTACTTCCAGTTAATGTCAATGTTATTGCCATGCTACTTTTTGATATTGGCCAGTTGTTCACTGACCAATCAGTCTATACTTCCACATACACGAATGTGATTTTTCCATTTTGTCTTTCCAAGGAGTCTGGCAGTGGAGAAGATGACCGCCGCTCTCAGCCAAGGAGGTAAGAATATGTATAAAACCATAAAGAAAAAGCCACTACTACTTTGTCCTGTTTTATGATATTCTGACTTTCATCATTAATATCAAAATCCAAAGAAACACTTCAAACTCAGTCAAAATCAAAAAATAAATAGTAGTTTAAATCATTATACTTAATATTTCCACAGCAACACTGCAATGCATCTTCCTTCTAAACAACTTAAAACCTAACTAGATTACTGAGGGAAAGATTCATTTCATTTCTTCTTCAAGTATGAAAGACCTTTTTGAAAGCAGACGTCTTTGCTGAGTGTTGCAGTTGGACTTGGACAATGTTTAGAAGAACAGTCCTGTATTCCTCCAGGTGTTGAGAAGAATGCTGCAGCACATTTTCGTATTTCCTCTTGTCAGTGTTAAACGTGTGTTCCCCTGCAAGACTTCCTTCCTGTTGCGTTACAAAGAGCTGACGTGCTATTGTGCTGTGTCTGCGGTGACACTCGCGCATTTTGTCCCATGGTGGCCTTTGCGCTGAACTCATGTTGCTTATCCGGTTTAACCTTCTCCACTGGTTCTCCCCGAAGTCAGCAGTTTCCGTCGACAGACTGCTGTGTTTGTGTTGTTTACAAGTGAGGCAGTGGCGGTAGCGCTATTCTCCCGCTGCCTCGTTTCCGTTTAAACTCAACGTGCTTATCAATGTGGTGTTCTGGCAGCCCAGTAGAGGGCAGCAGACTCTGGATGAGTCACTGTGGCTATGTGGGTCAGGGGTGCAGCACTGCTGATCCTGGAGCAGCTGGGTGGCCCCTCCCAAAGTCAGGAATCCTGTGTTTGTGTCTGGTCATCGGAGCCCTGTGCCATCCAGTTGAGAGCACATTCTGTGTTTGTGCAGCTGGGAGTGAAATCCATATTCACTCATAACCAGAGCTTGTGAGCTCACAAGGGCACACAGCGTCGTCTTTAATATGTTAAAGATCCCTGCCACTCAAAGCAGGTGTTATTTATTCTGAAACACAAAAGTCTTTCTGGTTTCTTCAGGGGTAGATGTCTGCACTGCTGTGGACACTGGGATGCAAATGCACGCGAGGTGTGGTGGAGAGAGAAGCTTGCTTGCAAATAATTCTACTGCCAAGGCAACCTGAGGGAAGAGTAGATGAATGCGATGACTAACATTGTCATTTACATTGGTTGACTGGTTCAACAGGATGTTGATCGTCTCCCCAAATGCCTTCGGTCTTTTTCTCTCTTTTTTTATCCACAGTATATAAAATCAATTAAGGGTGAAACAGTGGTGCAGTGGTTAGCACCGTGGTCTCACGGCAAGAAGGTGGTGCGTTCAGTCACTGGTCCCCGGGTGTCTGTGTGGGTTCTATCTGGGTTATCCAGGCTTCCCTCCACAGTCCAAACACGTGCATGTGAGGCCAATTTGGAACTCTAAATTGTCCATAGATGTGTGTGTGAGTATATATGATTGTTTGTCTTTGTATGTGGCCCTGTGATGAACTGGCCACTTGTCCAGGGTGTCACCCTGCCACCACAAACATGACGGCTAGGATAGGCTGCAGCAGACCCCTGCAGCCCTGAGTGTGGGTATAGAAAATGGATGGATGGGTAAAAGAAATGAAAAGCCAAATGAATAACTAAACATAAGTAATGCTCCACCATCAATCTTAGCAACCACTATAAATACATACAGCAATAATCTGTTATCTACTGGCTGCAGAGGTGGATATAGTAAACGTCATGACTAAACTTTTAAGACTCAATCTATGTATATTGGGATGAATTAGTGATAATAAAGGCTTGATTTGCTAGTAATCAAGGCTGCAAATGATATTCTGAGGGTGGTTTTAGAAGAGAAAGTGAATGTTTGTGTGCGTGGGTGAGAGGCCTTACAGCTCCAGGAGCAGTAAACCAAGGTGTGGTTGGCCGTGCTAATCTCGTTCCGGGATTGTGCAGGTGAGTGATGCAATGGAAACCCCATTATTATGCGAGTTTGTTGACTTCTTGGCGATCAGATATGCGAACACACCTCGTCGCTGTGATAATTTGACTGTGGTAAGTGATAAAAACTGGCTAATTTTCCATGACGCAACCCTTCTGTTTCTGCCTCTGTTTTATGGCTTTTGGGTTGTAGCTTATATCTTGGCTCATGATTCAGGCAGACGTTTGTGCACAACAGTGATGTGAGACGGTACAAATGCTGTTTGAATGACTTTTTTTGGAGGGGGGGCGTGGAGGGGTTCATTCTCTACAACAAAAAAGAAGAGCACTTGTGCAAATTTGACTGTGTGTTGACTACTTATGTCTTCCCCTTTTGTGCAGACAGCTGATATATCCATTCAAGCTGGAATAACGCCTTAGTGATGCTCTTCCTGTATCTGCATGGAAAGGCCCTGCCGCAGGGCCACTGATTAAAGTTGCAACGTCAGCGAAAGCAGCGTCACTGCAGGCGCAGGGAAGGGCAGAACTTACCTCAGCATTTTGTTGGATAGCTTTTTCACTTTTCTGTTTCTTTAAGTTTAAAAAATTGATATTCAGAAAGAATCGGATGAAACATCTGTCTTATTGAATTGGTTTAAAAAAAAAAAAAAATCACAATACTTCCGTGCTGTTTTTTTTTTTGTGTGCTCGGGATCCATATGTCACACCGATAGGGCTCGGGTGTCCTGTGTTGTGTGTATGCTGCGATCGCCAAGGTGACTGTCTGAGTCACTGTATACGGGGAGGTGCCGAGGCAGTGGCGCAGTGTCTTGTGTCCGTCTGCACCAAGCCACAACATCCCGGGTTCCCCGTGTTTGTCGCCTAACGGCGTGACTTCCAGCCAGGCGAGGGGCGGGGGGGAAACCAAGCTGTAACTCGAGTGATGCAACACCGTGAACACGTGGGTCGCAAACAGAGTCCCAAGTCACTGTGGAGTGACCTGATCTACGGCAGACAAGAGATCATTCTGCAATTCTGAGAGATGTCAACTTTTTGAGATGGAGCAAGAGGACTGCAGTGCAAAACACACGACCATCTGACCTGTTCTGAGAATTGATGATATAAATCTACTTTGACCTTGCCCGCAGTAACTAAACAGCAGTTTGGAAGTTTAGGTTAGTTGTTCTGAAGACAAATAGTTAAAAACCTGTTTGTTTTGAGTGTTCATGCTCTGATGAAGGCCATGTGATTTGACATGGCCAAATAATTTGGTGCAATAAGAGATCTGTCCTCAATATTTGTGTGTGCTACCTCCTTGCTTATGGATATTGAAGTGTAGAAACCTGTGTTAAAATGCGAATTTGTCAAACCGCTTGAACTCGTTGCTAAACACATCGTCCCGTTTTGAGCCGTACTGGTCCACTTTTGTTCACTTCCAGTATGATTCTGTTGCAGGTGTTAATAGTGATACTAAAGCCAAAGTTTTTATTCTTGTCAGAATCATAATTCCATTATGCTATAATCTGAAAGGTTTAACCACTACAACGGACGTGGCATCTATTAAAAGAACAAAAATATTTTTACTATAGCAAATACAGATTAATCTGTCCTTACATGGTTGTTGTTGTTGTTTTCTGGACATGAGTTGGCAGTTGCATCTTTTGAGCATCTCGTAATCCATCCTTCTGTTGAAAGCAAGAGATCAACAAGCAGCAGAGCTGATACCAGGGTCAAGTTTCCCTTTGGTTCACTCACCGCATGGCTCCAGTTTGATTTCTCAATTCTTTTTCCGCTGTTGTTGTTGTTGTTGCTGCTGGTAGCTGGAAGTGGCAACACACGGGTGTATCAAATGTCCCTGGTGAGAAGTTCCCCCCACAGGTTACACAACTTTTGCACTCTTTCCCTGTTGCTGCTTGGCCCTAGTTAACCAGAGGATGTTTCCCCGCTGGCTGTCAGTAATATTTAACGAGGAGATGTGTTTCATAATAAAAAGTTGTATGTGTGTGTAAAGGAGAGGAGGTACTGCTCCTGCGTGGATGCTGAAGCATTGGGAGGTCTTTTTTTAAAAACATCAAAATTGTTTGTTGTTTTTTTTGTTTGTTTTTTACATATAAAAAAAGATTGATTTTTTTTTGCCTTTGGCAATATTTTTGTTTCACACTTCCAGTCATCTGAATTACCGCTTTTACAAATAGCCTTGAGCAGCCACTTGCTGCTACCTGCATCAACTAGCAGTCACACATTTAATATTTAATGTGATGTGCTTTTCCATGGGATTTTCATTTTTTTTTTTTAAATCACATCATGCTCTTTCCTGTCTTTGGAATTGACTGTCAGTTTTCGACAGCAGTTGTT
Organism: Thamnaconus septentrionalis; assembly: GCA_009823395.1. Taxonomy (NCBI): domain Eukaryota; kingdom Metazoa; phylum Chordata; class Actinopteri; order Tetraodontiformes; family Monacanthidae; genus Thamnaconus; species Thamnaconus septentrionalis. Next base: position 20,497,729 of record CM020504.1, read on the forward strand.
TTCAACCTTTTTGAGCTACTGAAAAAAATCCCATGGCTCACCCACCAACCAAAAATATTATAAAATGACAGCCTAATAATGACAATATAGTCTCCTCATTTATTTACACTCACTCAGTGTGAAACCTGGAACTGTTTGGAAGGACTCAAAGCTGATATCTTGAGAGGAATTGGCTTACATTCCTTTTAAAGCACAGTCTCTCCGCAATGGAATGTTATTATATCTCTTTAGACCACTTCAGTGAAATGGGAGAATTTCTCACAGCGCACCTGACATTATCTCACGGTGGAACAGTGGTTGGTAAGCACTGCTCTATACGGCACCAACGACCGCTGTTGGGGCGTTTACCAACTAGCCCGGAGCGGCAAGTGACGTGACACGGCTGCTTGTTTGAGCCCGTTGGGCCGCGTGCGTGCGTGCGTGCGTGCGTGTCTCCTCCCCCTCCCTCTCCGTCTGCAGCCTTTTTACCGCAGCAGCCTGCCGCCGCTCGGTCAGTCTCCTGCAGATGTTTGGAGCACCTGCCTCTGCCTCTGCCTCATCAGGCTTAGCGTGAGAGGACTGCCCTCCTTCCGCTTCATTTATTTTCTTTAAGAAGGGGCTATTCAGTGAGAGTTTCGAGGAGTCAAGCATCTCTGTTCGCGAGCCGAGTCCGTTCCCATCCCCGTTCCCCGACGGCGACGCGTCGGTGAGTTGCTGGGCGGGCTGTGAGGAGGAGCCACCCGCGCAGCGGCAGCGATGCCTCCCGGTGTTGTGAGCGGCTCGGCGCGCTGCTACAGCGCCCTGCTGAGACCCTACTTCACCCAGAACTCCGTCATCTCCCAGGGGCTCATCTGCCAGCTGTGAGTCCCGCATCTCTGACAACCATCGCGCCGCGTCGTGATTTTTCTTTTTCTTTCTTTCATTGATTTATTTGAGCGCAAAGTCTTGGCTGCACAGTTTCTACCCCGTGTGTGTGTGTGTGTGTGTGTGTGTGTGTGTGTGTGTGTGTGTGTGCGCCCGTTGTGTAGTCTAGTTTATTGTAGTGGGTATACTCTGATTCGGCCACAGCTCAAAACAACAAAACGGGTTTAGCAGTCAAGTGCAGAAAGTGGTGCAAACACAAATAAATTCTCTAAAGCAGCACTAAAGCTATGGCTGAAATGGCCGACTATCAAACGGATCAGAACATAAACCATCCTTTTGATCATGTATTTAAATGATAAAGTGAACGTTGTGTCAAAAAGCATCGTACTGATACGTATCTTTGCACATTTTTTTTAGTGGTTGTACGATCATTCAGAACCGTTTCTAGTGCTTATACGGCGTATAGCTGCATATCATGTTAGACTACACCACTGGTGCAGTGGTCTAGCGGTCCCTGGAGAAGTGGCTACACTCTTCCATTCCCGTTTTGAAGAAGTAGGTTTACGCAACGCTGACTGAAAATTAAGCAGGTAGACGCCGTATACACTGCACTTCACCGCTGTGTATGTGTGCGTATGACCTATAGGGATGGATAGGGCCGCGGTCTGCAGGAAGATGATTCCTTTCCCTTCTGCTCCTCCTCTCATGTCTGTCAGATCCTCATGCAGCTGCTCCACCCACCCGTTTCTCCTCCTCTGCGTTGTTCCCTTCTCCCTCTGTCTGCCGTGCGTCTTGCTGGGCAGGAAGGTACACTGTGTACCCGACAGACTCTCACGAATCAGGCGATGCCTCTCCTCCAGCTCCCGGTCTGGCATGTTTAGAGAACATCTGGATCGTGGCTCCTCGGTCCGCCGGGTCGAAACCCGCTGGTAGATTGACCGCACTGAGTGCAGATGGGCAAAGACACCTGTTGGTTTACACACGGCTGTCCGCCTCTGGCAGGGTCGGGCAGGCCGTCCTCAAGGTTTGGCCACCGTAACATAAATTTCTTTATCAGTGCATCTGTGTGGTAGCAGGTGTTTATTGCTTTCTGTCTTGTCGTTTTCTAAGCTCCGTGTCAGCTCCTCCTTTTTTCCCGCCCAAGGTTTTGGAGAGTTTGCAGGTCCTCATCCTTATCAGTTGAAATTGAGGAGTTCCCGTGGGGGGAGTTGCCTGCTGACGTTAATGCAGTGCGATTCAACTGTACATCTACATGTTTCCACATTGCAACGCGCACACTTTTGAACAGTTTGTTAGGTGAAAACAAGGAGCCTTGACGTCAAACATCTGCATGGTGTAAATATCTCCAGTTTCAACTGCAGAACCCTCAGTTCTGAAGCTGCCAGCCGCTTAACCGTCGCTTTTGTAACAGCTGTCCGCGTCAGGTTTGTCCTGCTCTGCTGCAGTCGCTCTCCTTTGTCCTTCGCTGCAGAGGGGCCGCGGGGACAAAGACTGGGATTTGTGAGGTTAATCGCCCCCCCCCCACCCTCCACAGCCCTCTGTCCCGTAGCTGTGTGCAGGATGGAGTGACAAACATGTTCATTTGGTGATTAGTGTTGTGAGAAGTGAATTGGTATCATTGCAAGGCAAAAAAATAAGGTTTTCTGGGCCAGGCGAATCCCTGATGCCACTCTGACTGGCCAGCAGTCCATCCATATCAAAGGAATGCAGGGAGGAGAAAAGTTCAGTTATGCAACACTCTTGTTGAGACAGCAGTCAAGCCAGTTTCAAGTTGAAGCGCCTATTAGGGCCTTATAGATATTTATGATCTGCGTTAGTTGCAGTAAATGCATGAAAACTGCAGTTAAGTGGATTGAAGACTGGACAATTTGTCCTCTGCGCACCACTTTGTCCCCGCTGTCGTTATGTGAACATGTCCGGTTCAGTTAAGCCGCCGCTTTATTGGGACCAGCTGCTGTTTTGTTGCAAACAGTCCGGAGCTCATAAAGGCACACAAATCCTCCCATTATTGTTTCGACAATCATGTCGGTGCGTCCGTGTGCATCGTGTTTGTCCAGGATGTCGTGTGTTTTTCAAGAAAACAGAAGTCCTAATCGGCACAAATTGAAACACAGTCAGCTTTTTAGATGACAGAGTGCATCACGCTGTCTCGTCAGCGGATGGTTTTCATGTGTGTTCTTCATATGGCTCTGTAGCGACGCAGATCCATCCTGTGAACCATTCATTTTAAGTATTTAAGATTGGTTAGAAATAGTTTTGAGATTAGAAACACTAAAGAGAGACAGACAGAATGTGAGTTTTATTCACTATATGCGACCTTTGAGTTCAATATTAAATTATTTTCAGGAGCTGTTTTGAAGTACTCAGTTTGTGTTTTTTTTTCTCTCTTTCTGTCTGTGCAGCATCAGTGAAAGTTTCCTGACAGTCAAAGGAGCTGCTCTCTTCTTACCTCGAGGAAATGGCACCGCCGCCTGCGCCGTCTCTCGCGTCTCACAGCTGCGCAGCAAACATGCAGGTGCGGTGAAGGGAAAAAAACAGACACTTGTTGCACTGCTTTCGTTTCGTTTCCTTTTCTTTTCTTTTGTTTGTGACGACCATCGTGTCTTCTGAACCCAGGAGACATCCAGCAGCACCTCCAAACCATGTTCACACTCCTCAGGCCCGAGGACAACATCAAACTGGTGTGCACACTCACACACACACACACATGCACGTGCACGTGCACATGCACACACAATAAACAAGCCCAATGTAAAGGCTTTCTGAAGGTTTTTGAGGCTTCAACTGTTTCCTGTCCGGCTCCAGGCGGTTCGACTGGAGAGCATTCACACTCAGGTGACCCGCTACATGGTGGTGGTCTCAACCAACGGTCGGCAGGACACGGAGGAGAGCGTGGTGTTGGGAATGGACTTCAGCCCCTTAGACAGGTGAGATTCTGGCTCATGTTTTCTTTTTTTTTTTTTTTTTCAGCAGCAGCAGCAGCAGCTGTGGCTCAGAGATTTAAATCTGTTGCTTTGTTTAACAGCTCGTGTTCTGTTGGGCTGGTTTTGCCCTTGTGGAGCGACACCTTGATCCACCTGGATGGAGATGGGTGAGAAACGCAGAGCAAGCACACTCGGCACCAATAACGGAGGTTTTTTTCTCGATCCTTTATTTATTTTCATTTCACCTCTCTCTCTGTGTTTGCCCACAGGGGTTTCAGTGTGTCGACTGATAACAGAGTGCACATCTTCAAGCCCGTGTCTGTGCAGGCCATGTGGTGAGTCACACGGCTTTAAAGTGAGAAAAAAAAGAACGGAGAGAGTGAAATGCGTTTTGTCTTTTTTTTTTGTTTTGTTTTTTTCCCCCCAAATGCAGTTTTATTTCTCTGTATTTGTTTCATTCACTCCATCACCCAGTAATCTGGCTTCACTGTCCCTATCAAAGGTCGGCGCTGCAGTCCCTCCATAAAGCCTGCGACGTGGCCCGGTGTCACAACTACTTCCCGGGCAGCCTGTTCCTCACCTGGGTCAGCTACTATCAGAGCAGGGTCTCCTCCGACCAGGCGCTGATCAACGAGTGGAACGCCATGCAGGACCTGCAGTCGCACCGCGCAGACTCGCCCGTGCTCTTCTCTGACGTGTGAGCACCCGGGGCGGCGCTGCCGCTTCTCTGCTTGGCTTCTCTCCAGTCTCCTTGACCCAAGTCACGTCTCATATTGGCGTCCTGCTATTTCTTCGCAGGCCCACTGAAAGAGAGCTGACGGAGCGTCAGATTAAAGCCAGGCTCAGGGGGATCATGATGCAGAAAGACCTGGAGAATGTCACCTGTAAAGAGGTGAGTGCAAAATGCACTTACTTTCTTCAATGATGAGAGTTTGGAAGGAAGTGGTCCTCCCCGTGTTTTGGAGCTCACCTGGGCGCTTTTCCTGCCGCGTGTGTTCCACAGATCCGAACGGAGCTGGAGATGAACATGACGTGCAACCTGCGAGAGTTCAAGGGCTTCATTGACAAAGAGATGATTGTCATCCTGGGTCAGATGGACAGTCCGACAGAGATCTTTGAACATGTCTTTTTGGTAGGTGGATTCCAGGGCGCATGAATTTAGAACATCTGCAGTTCTTTAAAAATAGATGCAGTAAGCTGTATGAGCGCAAGACAGGGTCAGCATTTCTAATTATTGTTTGAGGAACCTGTTCAGGGATTTGATCTTGAGATGGTTTTCTTCTCGTTTGGTTTGTTCAGCAGAGTGTGCGTGAGTTACGTATGAAACGGGATGAAAAGCTAAAATCTGAGAGAGCGGCTGCTGCTCTTGAGCGGCTCAGCCCGAGGCTCCTCGCTGGTCTGAAGTTTGCTTGTGTTTCCTACAGGGATCTGAGTGGAATGCATCCAACATGGAGGAGCTGCAGAACAGCGGGTAAGGAAACGTGGCGAGCCCGACTGCACGGCGTCATCTGCACGCAGGTCAATAAAAGTTTTTAGTTTGTTCTCCGCCTCGGTTCTTAACGAGCCCGCGCTCTCCCGTCGTCACTCAGGGTTCAGTTCATCCTGAACGTAACGAGGGAGATCGACAACTTCTTCCCCGGTGTCTTCGAGTATCACAACATCCGCGTTTACGACGAAGAGGCCACAGACCTGCTGGCGTATTGGAACGAAACCTACAAGTTTATATCCAGAGCCAAGTGAGTCACGGGTTATCACTCATCACAGGTGTTACCCTCCCTGTTGGAAAATGCTCGTAAAAAAAAAAAAAAAAAAAAAAATCTGCCTTGCGTAACCGTTGGCGGGCGATAAGCTGATGTGCGCCGTTGACAGGAAAGCCGGATCCAAGTGCCTGGTGCACTGCAAAATGGGCGTGAGCCGCTCGGCGGCCACGGTCATCGCCTACGCCATGAAGGAGTACGGCTGGGAGCTGAACAAAGCCTTTGATTACGTGAAGGAGCGTCGGGCGGTGACCAAGCCCAACCCCTCCTTCATGAGACAGCTGGAGGAGTATCAAGGCATCCTGATGGCCAGGTACGCAGGGAAGAAACACACACACAGCATTAAATGCCAAATTGTTGTTGCCTTTGCACGACTCAAACACTGAGTACCGAGGATGATGATCATCATCCGCATCAAACAGGACAGTTCTGCCTGGTTTAAGGACTTAGTCTCTAAAGAGTGCAGCCAGCAAAGGACAGGGTGAAGGTTTTTGAAGTCAGTTCTGAGGAGTTCATTGACAGGACAGAAATGTGTTATTTTTAGAAATGCATAAAAGCCTTTAAACATGTGTCATGGGTCCCGAAATACTTATTAATTGCAGTTACAGTTCAGTTCCATATATTTACTAGGGGTGGGCGATACTGGGGAGTTTGGTATCAATGTGATCCAAGCGATCTTGGAATAATTTTGTTACTTTTTTTTTATTAAGGAACAATACAAATGCATACAAATACATCAACAAAACAAAATAATTTAACAGCATAACATCTAGAAGATAAACTGCAACAAAATAATTGATCTCATCGCACAAATAACAATCCGATATCAATCCTCACCTTGGTATCGATACGTCCAGACTACGTAGATGAGATCAGTTGAGAACAGGAGGGGGAACGTACGCTGTGGTTGGTCCTGTGCTGGCTCTGATTCGCCCCTCCCCCTCTCACTCTCTCTTCTCTTCCCTCCAGCAAACAGAGGCACAACAAGCTGTGGCGCTCGCACTCGGACAGCGACCTCTCCGACCACCACGAGCCGCTCACCAAGTCGTCGCAGCCGCTCAGCCTGGGCCGCTCCGACCCACACAACCAGAGCAGCAGCAAGCCGGGCCCCTCCGTCAAGGAGCTGCTGGAGTCGCTGGGAACGCTGGCCGCCGCCGCCGCCGCCACCACCAAACCCTCGGAGTCCGGCAGCGGTGGCGGCCAAGCGGACGGTGCCGTGCGGCCTCGGCATCTCAGCTCCTCCCTACCGGAGGAAGCGGCGGCGCCACCTGCTGGTTGTATCTCTAGAAGCCTGGAGGCTCCCTGTCCGCCCGCCGCAGGACGGCTGGGCGCCGAGCCCGCAGCTGGCTCTGCGTCTCGGCCGCCCGCGTCCCTCGCCAACGGCTCGTGCGACTCCGAGGCACCCCTCCCCCCTCTGTCGCAGCCCAGGGTGCCCCTCCCCCCTCTGTCACAGCCCCGGGCGGCTGCCGTGGTGCCCGAGATCCAGCAGGCGGACAAGGCGACAGTGGCGCAGAGCGTGTCGGTGGGCCAGCCCCACCCGCCGCCCTCCTTCTACCAGCCGCAGGCGGCCGGCGCTCTGTGTCCGTCCGCACCAGTGCCTGTGGAAAAAGAAGACTGCGGCCCGTCGCCCAACGGCCCGGCAGCCCGCCCGGCCGCCCCTGCCACCAGCGCCGCGGCCGCGGGCCCACCAGCCGCCCCTGCCGCCAGCGCCGCGGCCCCCTGCCCGAGTGCCATTCCGCCAGACAGCGAGGTATTGTTGGGTCACACCGGCGACCACATCAACTTCTTCAGTGCCAGGGAAAAGTTCAAGGGGATGAGTCAGGACGGCCGCGGCTGCCAGCTCAGGAGCTGCGCGCGCGAGCCGCAGCCGCAGCCCCAGGAGCTCCTCCAGCAGGAGGCGAAGGAGGACGAGAGGAGGAAGGTAGGAGCCGTCACTCAGCTGCTCCCAGAAAACACCAAAGTTTGGCTCACGCCAAGTTTCTCGTCGCCGTCAGTCAAACTCTGCTCGTGTTTTGTAGTTTGCAGGTGTTCTTTTTACAGCTACATACTTCATCACATGCTCATCAGATATCTGTGACGGTTCTCAGTCGTCCAGGTCGTCTCTGTGTAGAAGCGTTCAGTTGAACGAACTGGACTGGTTTTACTATCTCAAAGACATTTCGCCTGCCTCAACTTAACCCTTTGACGTTTTCATCAGACCAAATAGCATTCTGTGTCGGAGCCTTTGCTTCAGACAGAGATCAGCTTGTCTTCTCGGGACACGGGCGCCACCTACTAGTGGAAAAGAAAGTTGCTCTATCTGACGAATCTTGCGCTTGTTTTTTTGTTCTCTGGCATCAATGATTAAATTGACCCTCTAAGACAGGAATGGGCCAACCGTTAAAGCCCGTTAAGCTTTTTAGTCCGGCCCTTCCAAAACTTGGTTTTCATAGAAAATTTCATTTTCTATGCTCCGGCCCCTCTGTCACATTTTACAACCCATTGTGCCCCACCAGTCAAAAAGTTTGCCCCCCCCTGCTCTAAGACCTTTAACCAAAAATTAAATTCAGCTCAGTCTCACACGTTTTCTCCCTTCACTTGTAGGAACCAAGTGCCCCTGTGCAGGTCACAGGACAGAGGCCTGTCGTGCAGGAGCAGCCTCCCACCCTCCTCCCCTCTCACGGCCAGCCGGAGCCTCAGGGCCTCCAGCAGCAGGAAGTGGAGGACGCCGAGTCTTTAACGCAGAAGGAAACCGAGAGGGCGAGAGAGGAAGCTAAGAAGGAGGAGGAGGAGGAGGAGGCGGTGGCCCCCGCCGGCCTGTGCAGTGACTGGACGAGGGGCTCGGTGAGGCGCGTCACGCGGCAGTTGGAGCAAAGAATGAAACAGGAGCAGGAGACCCCGGCGCTCTCCTCGTCCCCGCCGTCCGCCTTCGCCGCTGCCCACTGCTGCCCACCGCGGCGCCCGGCCAGCGTCCACCTGGCCTCGGGGTCCAGCCCCCAGGATGCCTCGCTTTGCATGCAGGTGGCGGCGGTCAGCAGCGTGCGGGAAGAGCCGGAGGCGGGCGGGAAAGCCCAGGGCGGCGAGGAGATGAGGGCGGCGGCGGCGGCGGGAGGAAGCTCGGACCAAAACGCCAAAGCCTCCAAGCTGCCGCCCACCGGCGGTTTGCAGTCGTCTCTCCACCGCTCGGCCGTCTCGCCCTTCGCCTCGGTCAACTTCCTGTGCCTGGAGGGCGTGACGGAGCTGGAGACGGCCACGGACTGGAAGCAGCCCGCCGAGGGGCCGCAGTGCCAGGACGTCCTGAAGGAGACCTGGGAGACGCTGTGCGAGCTGGGCGCCTTCCTGCAGCAGGTCAGCGGCGGCGGAGGAGGAGGCGCCGGCGCCTTCAGGTGCGGCACCGCCCGGGACGACCGGACCGGGTTGGCCGCAGCATTCAGAGGCGGGTGAGCGAGGTGGAGGCCAGGATCCGGCAGGCGGGGCTGACTACGCCCTCCCTGATGAAGCGCTCGGCCTCGCTGGCCAAGCTGGGCTGCCTGGAGCTGCTGGCCAACGAGCTGAGCGAGTGGGAGCGGCGCCGCTCGCCCGTCCTGCCCAGCGAGGCCGAGCCGCACGCCGTCAGCGACGAGGCCAAGAAGAAGCAGCGGGTGCAGAGCTCCGCCCCCTCGGACGAGCAGCCCGCCCACGCAGAAGAAGACGACGCCGCCACCGCCGCTGGCAGACACTCCGACGACGGTGAAACTTCCCCACTGCCGCCGGCACCACCGACCTCCTCGTCCAATGAGAATCTAGCAGCTGGGCATCCCTGCGACTCCGAGCTCGACTCGCACCTCCCGCCGTCAGCGCTCAAGACCAGCAAGCAGCAGTACGGCAGGACTCATCCCCTGAGGCGGCTGAAGAAAAGAACTACTAGCACCCTTTATCACACCATGTAACCCTCACTGTGTGTGTGTGTGTGTGTGTGTGTGTGTGTGTGAGAGGCTCCTTGCACCTGTGACACCTGGTGAATGCATATGTTCAATCTATCCAGCAAAACCAACCAACGCCTCTTGCCTTAAAGGAGACCCCACCCTCCCAGAACCCTCCCAGAACCCTCCCAGAACCCTCCTGCTGTCAGATCCGCCTGAAACCTCCTGTGAAAACCCGTCATGGACACACCGGTTCAGAGCGCACAAACAAACAAACAAACAAACGAGTCGCGGAGGCTGTGAAGGTGAAGCCGCGACCTCGACCCTCCAACGCTGTCGTGGGCCACTCGGAGCCTCCGCACGCCGTCACGCCGGCCTCCACGTCGGCTCCTTCCTCATCCACTTGATTGCTGTCAGTACATCTGAATAGTCCGACCTGATGTTAGGTAGAATGTAGCTTACTGTTTTCTTATCACACATCATTGTTCTTATTGTTACTATTATTATTATTATTATTTTAATTTCCTGGTCTGCCTACAAAAGCGAAAACTGTTCTTCTGGTACAAGCAGCTTCCAAACAGTGCAGAGCTCCAGATTCGTCTCAGAATAACCACAGAAAGATCAACTGGGATTCATATGACGTAAATGCCCGGTACTGTCAAGCGATGCTGGTTGACTTTCTTTGAAAAAACAAAAATAAAAAAAATGGAAAAGCAACAACTGTGGGCTGAGTCAGTAGCTGTGCATCTGAGCTCAGGTTGAAACACTCACACACTCATCGCACTACACTTTGCTCCCCCAGCCCGACTTCCTCCCCCCAAAGACCCCACAAAGACGCCCCAGAGCTGGTGACAGGGTAGCTGCAGAGCCAGAACACCAGTCTAGTCAAGCTAATGCAAGGAAGAAGAAGAAGAAGGAAACCAGAAGTTTGCTGTCGTGTCCCAGTTTGTGTCGACCAAAACAATACCTCAGTCAGTCTGAACCAAACCTGACCCGCACAAACATTCGTCTCTCCAGATTCCTGGGAAACAAGTTTGACTTGATTTGCTCTGTAAAGTCGTCTCTTTCTGCTGCCCTGCCGTCGGTCTGATATTACTCAGCTGCTTGTTGTTGGGTTTTTTCCCCTCTGTGTATCACTGTGTGGGTGAAATGGGGGTTGTTTTCTTTCAGAGTGTGTTTTTAGTTTCATGCCTTGTTCTCTTCTGGATGTAAAAGTCTTTGATGTGGGTGTTTTAGGAATTCAACATGGTTTTATATCTTGTGTGCTTGTGCGTGTATGTGTGTGTGGCTGCGTAGCACAAAGTTATCATATGGGTGTGGGCTTTTTTTTTTATAAAAAGTTTTTTTTTAATTGTTATATGCATTTTCAGGGGTGTGCCTGTGACTGGCAAGTGAATCTTCTCTGCAGCCTATCAGAAATGTCTGTACAGGGACGTCCGTCATACATGCACTTTACTCCCTTTGTTGATTTTAATGTGTTTTTTTTATGTGCGGTCGCTACTTTTGGAGATCACCAGTAGGTGGCAGCATTTGTTGGGTATGCGTGTCAAAAGCTGAGTATTTGTTTTTTGATTTAAACCATCATTGTAAATAGACTTTTATATCATGTCCTCCAACTGTGACGATTAAAGAGGAAAAATTGGATTGGATTGAATTTGTCGTTTCAGTTTCTTAAATGTTTGGTCATCGATTTGGCTACGAATGCTGATTTTCTTTTTTGTTTTTTGCAAAAATTTGGAAGGTGCTAAGAGAAACACATTCACAGGAAGGCTGATAATTTGTAATGCCAGCTGACTCTTCCAGTCGGCTTCTGGTTGGTGCAGTGGGAAACGTGTTTTTAACTCTTGTCAAACCCAGAAAAAGCACTGACAAAATCCTTTAGTGTCATTCTCGTAAGAAAACTGCTTAAGCACTCATGCTAAACTCATTAGCAGCCAGTGGGCATTGGTTTTGGAATAAAGAGGCCAACTGAAAACACTTGAAACCAGATCTGTCATTTCATCATTCACTGCCAAGTGACAGCAGCCTGGAGGCTTGAGGTAAGCATTAATAATTTTCCAAATTGCATTGTATTGGTATGACGGGGTTCACATAAACATTTTCAAAGCCACTGAACCCAAGTGTTTAGTCATTAATACAAGCATCATCACTGTGTTAATAAGTTCCCCCTGGTGACGGATACAACTCCTTGTGTATTTGAAGGAAGTGTCAAAAATGTAAATATAAAAGAAGACTTAAGAAAATGGGATGCATGCATTTCTCAGCAGGATCAAAATTACTGCTACCGAGAAATGCATTTCACCCGTTATTTCTACAGTATGAAAAGCTGTCACCAGCCATGACAGCTTTTTTTTTTTTTTTTTTTTTTTTGTGCACTTCTAATTGGACACAGGAAGTTTGAAACCTACCGACCTACTCAATTATTTAATCCTACCATGAACACTTAGTGAGTAAATTAAATTCAAACACGCACGGTGATATGACATCAGAGTCATCTTGACGGAATTGAAAACACAAGTCGCCCTCAGAAATGTCATTTTTCAGACCAGCCAAGTGCTCCCGAGTTTGATAGAACACTGATGGCTAAATATGGTGACAGTGCGTTAAATGTCTTGCAACTGACAAAGAAGAAAAAATCTTTGAGTTTGCAATCTGATGATGTTATCCAAGAGCTCCGAATCTGCAGCGGCACCGCGCTCCCGCGAGGTGCATGAGACTCTCGGCAGGCACGCAGATCTCGGCGTGACACCGGTTCCCCGTGCGCGCCTCTGACCGAGCCCGTTCCAAAATAGACATCCCACCCACCCTCCCCACCAACCCTCGGGCCTCTCCGATCTCTCCTTCCCCAGCTCGAGCTGCGCCGTCTCGTCACACAGCTGTCCAGTCCGGTGCGGCCACTCCAGGAAGCCGCAGCGCCGCAGGAGGAACACAAGGTTCCAGGCAGGCCAGGGAAGAGGGCTCTCCCCCAAACCAGAGGTGTGTGTGTGTGTGTGTGTGTGTGTGTGTGTGTGTGTGTGTGTGTGTGTGTGTGTGTGTGTCGGTGCTGCAGTGTGCGTCAGCCTCTTTGCTGCACTGCCGGAGTGCAGTGCGCGCACCTTGCGGGACGTCCGGGGCGCCGCGACAGAACATGTCAGGAACATTCCTGCTCTGGGTTCCAGTCCTCTACCTTCCTGTGTGTGTGTGTGTGTGTGTGTGTGTGTTTACGCCAGTTATTTGCCGGGAGTTTGTTGCCTCTTTATTCTGGGGACTTGGTTGAGCAGGGGGCGGCGGTCCCGGGTGGGACGGAGCACTTTGCCATGTCTATATTAGGGAAGTGGCAGACTGTGCCACTCTTTCGCCGCTATCTCGACCCCGCACAGCCGGCCGTGCGCGCCAAACGGACGCTCACTTGTTAACCTATGGCTGAATCAGGTGAAAGGACTAGTGTGTGTTTAAAAGACAGGCTCGCTCTTTGTCTGACCAAGTCAGTGCTTTTAATATGTGCTGTGTTTTTGTTTGCCAATAAATTATTTTGTCACACCTCTGCATAAATGCTAGCCCAGAATTTGGATCCGCTCTGATTTTTGTGACTTTCATCATGTCATCTCAGATCAAGCGGACTGTCAAACCCAGGCATATACATGAACGCTGTATGCAATTTTCTTTTACTCTATTAGAGGCTATTCAATCTTCCTCACTGGGGCCAACTCTTCTCCAATTGAAATCAAATCCATCCCATTACAGTTAAGCGTTGTAAGCTTTCCACTCACTCCAGTGTCTAGTCTGCTTAATTCTCTCATTCTTAATTCCAGAAAACCTTTTCAGAGATGGTGATCTCCTGGTTGTGACCACCAGGCAGCTAAAGTCAATGTTACCTAAATGATCATTGAAAAAATAGCGGCATCTGCTTTGACTGCTTGACTCATATGTTAGATAAGAGTTGCTTTTGCACACACACTTGTGACAGTGACACAAACTCCAACATGATTCAACATGTCTGTGTGGCAGTGGAATAATACTTATGACTTGTTTGCAGTGAATCAAGTTGACTCACAGTTCCCCGAATGCAAATCTGTTGTTAGCAGTGATTCGTTTTGGGACTTAAATGATGAATGTTGGGATTTTAAGGCGTGGTGACGAACAAATGTGGAGGTTTTGCTTGACAAGCCAACACAGACCCCGAGGTGGTCACTGGCTTTTGTAGTTTTAGTCGATTTTCTATTACGGAAACAAAACGCACGACACAGATGTCGTGCGTCACTGTCACCATCAGCCGTCTTGGGCCTTTAAATCTGTTCTCTGCCTCTCAGTGGTTGTCTCTGATGTTTGGCACTTTCATGGTGTTCGATGGGACAATCACCTATTAATATCCACACTGAGGGCAGGTGCTGCCACAGAGTGTGTCCAGTGTTGGAGGGGATGGTGGTCCCTCTGGCCCCGAGCACTTCCAGTCAAAAAAAAACTCCCTGAAAGACCTGCTGTTAGTCAGCCTATCAGAGGGTTTGAAGCTTGATCCAGCCGAGTGTTTTGTTCTTACCTCTCCTCTCCTCTCCTCTCCTCCTCTTTCCCCTCCTGACTCAGCCATGAGTCGCAGCATCGTGCGGCAGAGCAAGTTCCGCCACGTCTTTGGCCAGACGGTCAAGGCTGAGCAGGGGTACGATGACATCCGGGTGTCCAAGGTGACGTGGGACAGCTCCTTCTGCGCCGTCAACCCAAAGTTCCTGGCGGTCATTGTGGAATCCAGCGGAGGCGGGGCCTTCCTGGTCCTGCCGCTCTCCAAGGTTGGTGATGTGGATGAGAACACATGAATCAAGAACTCTCGCTGGTTCTTGAAATAACACAAATTCAGACATAGACATAGATTTCACGTTTTTTTATTCATATCTTTTTTCCTTTTTATGGGATCCCAAATATTTTTGTGACTTGGAAGATGACAAAAAATCTCTGGCCAGAAAATCTATAAATGAAGTAGTCGTGTGTGACTGAATACCTTGGTGATGTTGGGTTTTAAGCAGCTATTACAGGATCAGTGTTGCATGATCAGACGGCTGTAGTCGGACAGGGGGCAAGAAAGGGACTGGAAAGGCATTTGGCAGGCGGCAGGGGTCAAGTGTCTCCTGTGAACTCCGGTATTCAAAATACAAAGCATAGTCTCCTGATCAGCATAAATAAATGATCAAAACGTGTTTTGGATGCAAAGATGTGGGAGCTGATCGTTTAGAGAAATAAATAAAACAAAAGAAAACACTGTGTGTGCAAGAGCAGCAGGTCCAGATGGCTCTGATGCTGCTGCTGAGCTGTGAAGCCCAATGACATCATCATCATCATCCCAACATAAACTGTCAATTACAAATAGGAACAAAAAAAAGTTGTGCTAATCGTCTAAACATTTTGAGGCTAGCTTGAAGAAAGTCAGCTGGAAGATGTTATTTAATGTTACAGAATCACTTATCAAAAGCCTATTTTTTTAAGTAAATAATAGCCCAGTCAAATACCTTTTATGGAACAGTTGTTATCAACTTTGTCAGAATTTTCAAGCTGGGAGTTTCCTGCAACACCCCAAATGAAAGCACGCTTATCTTTAGATTGCAATTGTTGGCTCAATGTAAAAGCTCACTTTTATTCATTTGTGGCACATTTAATTGCTTTTGTGTGAGGAGTTCTACCTCTGCTGATAATCCTTCCGTCACTCAGAACCACTGCAGATCTGCAGAATCCTGTGTGATTCTACCGAGCAGTCTAGGTGAACAGACGCGCTATTAATACGCGCCGACGTGCTCTTTGCCTCTATCTCTGCACCCCAACACGCCACATGAAAAACTCCTCTCTCAACACCTCGTCGCCCGGCTATAAATACTGTGTGTGTGAGAGAGACAGAGCGAGAGAGAGTGTGTGTGTGTGTGTGTGTGTGTGTGTGTGTGTGTGTGTGTGTGTGTGTGTGTGTGTGTGTGTGTGTGTGTGTGAGAGAGAGAGAGAGAGAGTCTGTGTGTGTCAGGCTGTGATTTTTAGAGAGCTGACTCATATGGATACACAATTGTAGCACAGAAAAAAGTTACATAATGATTTCAGTTCTCCAATCAATAGAAAAGTTTCTGCTCTATTTTTTGTCCCTCTCTCGCTCTCTGTCTCTCACACACATACACAAAGTGGAAGCAGAAAACCTGCTGTCTGCTGCTGACTCATTTCTGTCCCTGCAGTATCATTGTTCCTTCATTTTGAGGACTTGTTCCAAGATTATTTAATTTCAGCGTGATATCTATCTATCTATCTATCTATCTATCTATCTATCTATCTATCTATCTATCTATCTATCTATCTGTCTGTCTGTCTTGCTGTTTGTTCCAGTTAAAGTGCTTTGTATTAACAATAGCGACACGTGGGGAGACAATTCAAGCTGAATAAGAGAATGCAACACTGACAGTGAAATAGTCATGAATTAATTAAAATGTAATAGGTAAAGCCAGTAATACTTTCCTCTCACCGCCTGTGTGTTGCAGACAGGCCGAGTGGACAAGAACTACCCGCTGGTGATCGGCCACTCGGGGCCCGTCCTCGACATCGACTGGTGCCCCCACGACGACAACGTACTGGCCAGCTGCTCGGAGGACTGCACGGCCATGGTAACCACCGCGTGTTCCCACCCCAATGTGAAAACAATGAGTAATGAAACCATTTTAGTGATGCGACGCATGTTTTGCACGAAGTGTGTGTGTGTCAGTCACAACGTTTTCCGTCTGTGCGATGACAATGTGTGTGTGTGTGTGTTGGCTCAGCGTGTCACTGCAGGGCAGTTGTCGCACGTGGCCGCCTGCTGCGCGAAGGAATGGCTGAACTGATGGCAGCTGCTGGGACACGTGTGTGTGTGTGTGTGTGTGTGTGTGTGTGTGTGTGTGTGTGTGTGACAGACAGTTGCAGCTGCCCAGTTTTGGAGCAGAGTCCATAACTGTAGTGTAACCCTTCATTAAATACACCATTGTCTCATCTGAAAGGGGTGTGTGTGTGTGTGTGTGTGTGTGTGTGTGTGTGTGTGTGTGTGCTGGGTGCGGGTGTGTGTGCATCTGTTAACAGTTAAGTAAACCAGTTTCATCATGTGTCGCGTTGTTTATCAATCAAACACATGGGTGTAAGGTGCCACTACCCACACTTTTTAAGTTACGCAATAATGACACAGCAGTTGCTAGCAGTTTGCTTTGAGCAGGAGTGCAGAGGGCAAAGGTGCCGTGATCAGGTTTAATTGGCACTACTGCTGTTGACTCTGGACTGGGCAGCTTTATAAGGGAAGAACTAGTGTGTTGATAGGGAAATGTAGTCGATGTTGTGGTCAAATCTGTAGTTGTGTTACCATTTTTTATATAAGATGCAGGGGATCAACCCACTATTAGTAGTGGATTTGGGATTAAGGTTACTAATCCAGAATTTTAAATGTATGGTTCAAAAGATTTGTTGGGGTTTCTCCTGAAGAGTAACGGGGTCTTGAAGCAGCTTTTGGCAAGAAGGTGTGGCCCTGTGGTCTGCAACATCAGTTCTGGCGGAGCTGGTCTGTAGGGCTGGAATTTTGTTTGTGGCTGCAACCTAATGTATGAATCCAACTGTCCTCTGGAGTTAGATAACCTTTCCAAGCAACATTTTTTGTCAGGATTAGCACCTGTTTCTTTTTTTCTTTGGCCCTTTTTTGGCTCTTTTGGCCCACAACTCTATCCCTAATCTTGGAATTTGGATTAAAGTTGAACCCGTAGACACCATGCAAGGCTTTGGCTCCCCTCTGAAAGAGAAACTCAGGATTCTCCCCGACAACCCCAGTTTGACTCCCGATCCTGCCATGATAATCCCTCATCCCTTGTCTGCAGGTGTGGCAGATTCCGGATCACTCACTGCACCGACCCCTCTCCGATCCCATCGTGGTCCTGGAGGGACACTCCAAGCGGGTTGGCATCGTCACATGGCATCCCACCGCACGCAACATACTACTCACAGCCGGTATCTCTCTTTTTTTTCACCAACAACACAAACTTTTTTCAAACATCTCAATATGTCTTAACTGCTTCTGTCTTTTTCTCCACCTACTTGCCCGCCTCTTCCTCCTCCAGGCAGTGATAACCTGGTGATAATCTGGAACGTGGGAACGGGGGAGCCTCTGCTCTCCATGGACGACCACCCAGACCTCATCTACAGCATCAGCTGGAACCGAAACGGCAGCCTGTTTTGCACCACCTGCAAGGACCGACGTCTGCGTGTGTGCGACCCCCGCAAAAGGGAGGTGGTTGCGGTGAGTGAATGCAACCATCAAACTGTTGATGATTCTTTGTGTCTGAGCACTTGTGGCTGCATTGTAGGCTGTAATGAGGGACTGAGCACCAGTGATAGACCAGCTAAGGAACAGAGTGGGACATTGCCACGGCGAAGACCTGAGTTGAAATTGTGATGCTTCTTTCCTCTTATTACAGTTCGGCCACCTGTTTCTGCCAAAATTTGACCCTCTGAACATTTTCCAATACTCACCAAATTTGGCAAGCAGGTCAGAACTGGCAAACAAATTCATAAAATAAAGAGAAAATGGCAGAATTCAGCTTTACAGCCCCAAAATACTTTAATGGCCCTAGCGGCCACAAATAAAGTCGTAGAGACGCGGGACAAAACCCCACGTGTTCGTTTCATGAAGACCTATTTTTCATATGCTGTGACCTTTGACCTTGGCAGTTAGTGGCTCCGTCCAGACAAACGAGTTCAGCATAGACAAGTCCTCTGTTTTCTAAGTTTTGATCTGTTTTAAAGAGAAGTTCACATGAATGACACCCCAAAAAAACCCAAAGAAAATTGCTTTTAATTGTGATTCTTACATGACAGGAACGTCTGGCTCCACATGAGGGCATCCGGCCAATGAGAGCCATCTTCACTCGAGACGGAAACATCTTCACCACAGGATTCACCAGGATGAGCCAGAGAGAATTGGGACTCTGGGACCCGGTAGGAAACATTGTGCATGAACTTTTTGCTGCAATGAAACACAGATTAATTGCAGCGTTGTCCCTCCTTGCAGACAAACTTTGAGGAGCCAATCGCGCTGCTGGAACTGGACACAAGTAACGGGGTGTTATTGCCGTATTACGACGCGGACGCAAGCATGGTCTACCTCTGCGGAAAGGTACAAGGTGGTACTGTCATCAGGTCTGGGTGTTGGGTTCAAAGAGGTTTTAGATTTTTTTTAAACAAGTGTGTGTGTGTGTGTGTGTGTGTGTGTGTGTGTGTGTGTGTGTGTGTGAGTGTTCAGGGGGACAGCAGTGTCCGTTACTTTGAGATCACGGACGAGCCTCCGTACGTTCACTACCTCAGCACATTCAGCAGTAAGGAGCCGCAGAGGGGGATGGGCTTCATGCCCAAGAGAGGCGTGGACGTCAGCAAGTGCGAGATTGCGAGGTGAGACAATGATGATGATGATGATGATGATGATGATGATGATGATGATGATGTTGGGTTAATTGAAGTGTGTTCCACATCTGGGTCACCTGATCATTCTGACCTCCTTCTTGTGTCAGATTGGAAAGTCAGATCAATAAACAGGATTTCCTGGTCTGTTGGTGTGTGTACGTGTGTGAGTGAATGGGTGATTAAAGCACTAGATAAGTGCAGACCATTTACCACTTTGTGTCTCATCTCTCTTCCTCCTGCTGCAGGTTATTCAAGCTGCTGGACAAGAAGTGCGAGCCAATCACAATGACAGTTCCCAGAAAAGTATTCTATATTTCTTTATATAGATTGAGCTATATATTAACCTATATATATATATATATATATATATATATATGTGTTCATATATATGTGTACATATATATATATATATATATATATATATATATATATATATATATATATGTATCTGTATATATATTTATATATATATTCACACACACACATATATGTATGTATCCTCACACGCTTCTCCTGCACCCCTGCCCAGTCGGACCTCTTCCAGGACGACCTATATCCAGACACAGCAGGGCCCGAGCCGCCCATGGAGGCTGACGAGTGGCTGGACGGCCGCGATGAAGAGCCCATCCTGGTGTCCATGAGGGATGGCTACGTGCCGCCCAAGAGCCGGGAGCTTAAAGTGGCGAAGAAGAACGTGTTGGAGTCCAGGCCCGCCCCTCGACGCAGCATGTCCACTTTGGAAACCAACAGTCTGCCGGTGAGTTGTGGCCCCGCCCATATCGACATGTGACAAACACACACACACACACACACACACACACACACACACACACTGACAGTTCATCCAAAACCAGAGTGGAGGGTGTTCTGGTGACAATTTCCTACCCATGTAACTGTTCTGGAGTTTCACAGTAACATGGCCTACATGCAACAACAGCTTCCAGACACAACTTGGATGACTGTGTTGTCTGCCAGCTTGAACGCCTCTCCTAGACAGGAGGCTACAGTGGATGTTTTGGCTGAAAACATGATGTTAATGCTGCTGTTTTGAGTCAAATTTGGACTAAAGTGCCTTTTGTACATTCAGAGGACAGCACATGAATGACGTGTTTTTTGTTTCATCTGCCCTGGAACCTCCTCCCGTGTTTTTGTTTGCTTTACATTTTAATGCACAGCAGCCATTGCGTAGAAAACATATTTTTTCCCTCACTGAAACTCCAGAGGGGCTACGTGGATTAGAAGAGTCTGCACTGAAAGCACTTCAGTGCAGAAAAAGGGGCAAATATAAAGTGCTAATATTTGGCACAATAGCTCATCTGGCTTCATGTGTGTCTTCTTTAAGCTTTGCCGGGCTTATTCTGAATATTTCCCCCACTGCCTGTTTTCTGTTTCACAACTTTATTTCCCATAATTCTTCCTTCTTTGTTTCAGTTTATTTCCCCTCTGGTTGTTCAGCACATTGTGTTCCTTCTGTTCTGTATCTTTAATTTCCACCTTTCTGTCACTGTCCTTCCTTACTCGTTTTCTCCTCCCTCCTGTCTTCTGCTGCCCCTCCCCAGCCACAGCTGCTGGAGAGGTTGGTGGAGGAGATTCAGAACCTGAAGGCCACAGTTTTGTCACAGGAAAAGAGAATCTGTGACCTGGAGAACAAGCTTTCCCAGTACACCAACGGCACTGACTGACTCACTGTCACATCGTTTAAGTTGGTTTAAGGGTCTGAAACTAAGTAATTCTGTGTTCACTGCTTTGTTTGTTTTTTATCATTATGTAATACAAAAAAACGAAAAAAGGTTCCAAATCCAGGGATGGTGGTTTGTCCTTGGTAAACATCATCTTAAAAAGAAAAGAAAAAAAAAAGAAACACTCTTTTACAATGTTGTGAACATAACAGACAGACAGTTACCAAAGACACACACATGCATTTGGTACCAGCTCATTGAAATTAGTCTCTCTCAGAAAAAAATGTAAATATTGATTAAGGAAGTAGAAGAAAAAGCCTGTATCAAAACCTTTATGTGTTTTGCAAAGAGCAACACATTAAACTCAGTATGACACCAATAAAACTGTCTTTTTTTAGGAAAACATCTCCTGTCCATATTTTATTGCATTAACCAGGTGGTTTGATAAAAAGTGATGGCTTTGAAAGGCCCTTGTGATGTTGAAGTCAATCATCAAATCATTTAGTTGCCAAGGAAGGAAAGCAGAAAACTGGAAACATTAATGAGTGCAAACATGAAAAAAGAAAAACAAGGACCCAATCTGAGCAAATACTACAACAAGGCTGCTTAAACAAAGGTTACCTGAACTTGGGTGAGTTCAGACACATGACGTAGCAGCAGCTCCATCACAACAGGTTGTGGCAGCAAAGCAAGTTCAGTGTTGCAGAAAGGCAGCAAACCCCGCAGTGAGTTCTCCTCTTCCCGCAGCACACCGAGTTCATTTCCAGTGGAACGACGCCGACTAAAAATGCAGAATATGCTTTTTGCAACTTTAGAGGCAGGAGCTCACTAGACTGGACCCACTCATGCCACCGTGTGCAGCTTCACCAGCAGCAGCACACGGCTGAGGACGAAGAGGAGCGGCGACAGCGTCACTCTGGCGGAGGCCGACTGGGCAGCCGGAGGTTTCTCCCTCAGGCTGAAGAAGCAGGAGCCCACGCCCCGCCCGGTCCACCACCCGCAGCTCCATGTTGGGTTGACAGCAGGACGCACGGTACGACACCAGCGTCACGTTCTCGTTGGCGGCGTCCAGCGTGGTGTTCATGGTCCCGTTGCTCTGTTTGAGACTCACCAAGTCGACGCCTGAACCCTGTGCACCGTCGCTCACCCGGACGCTGAGGTTCCACGTAGACGAGGAGCAGTTGGCGGAACATGCGGCCGACGAGGAGCAGTTCGCCGAACAGTTGGACTGCAGGCTGGTCTGCTGACGCACGGGCAGTTTGAAGTCAGTGATCTGCAGGGGAGAAGGATGAACTCATCAGGGAGGTTCGGTTCTGGGGTTCCGGGACGGATTTTGGAAAGCTTGAAAACAATGACGAGTCGGTATTTGTTTGTTTTCAGCTCCTGGGGCCTCAGCCTCAATGGTGACGGTCACGTCGGTGCCGGATGGGGTCGTGCGAGCCGTTGAAATGGTCACTGTGCCGTTCATGGTCTGCCCAGACTCCAGGTACAGACTGCTCGGGAATGTTGAGTCGAATCCACGGCTGTTGGTGGCCCGGATGGTGAAGTTTCCTCCAGGTCCACTGGTCTTCAAAGGAAAGGGCAAGGAGAACGGCGTTCCTGCTGACAGGATGCTGTTTGAATCAGCCTAAAAGTAGAGAGACAGATTCAAAGGAAAAATGTTTAATACAGTGCGCTGTTTTCTTCAGCTCATTTGGTCCTCGTGATAAAGATGCTTTGGAGGGACTCCTCACAGAAATGGTCAGGTTGGAGGATCTGAAGCTGGTTGACGACTGCCGGAGCCATCGTTGTCCTGCCCCTAACTCGCACCACAAACTGCACTGACGGTATCTTGGCTATCTTAACCAGGAAGCTGGAGCCCTCCTGTGGCTCCACGACGCCCTTAATCTCCCCTGAGCCCATCGACTCAGCCAGAGAGACCTCCGTCACCGTGGCGTTGTCACTGCCAGTCACAGACACCAACAAGCTAATGTTGGCACCTGGCCACAAGTTTGGAAAAAAGAAAAAAGAAGAATAAAACACCGTTGTGTTAATGATGCTGTTTGCCTCAGGGAACCGTCACACTGTAGTGTTTTATTACCAGGAGTGGGACGAGTGTCGAGAACATCCAGTCCCTGGAAGAGGCCCTGCGACTCTTCCACGAAGTCAAACAGGAAGTCGAGGCGACTCTGAGCTGCGGGTCGAATAACAGTTTTTAAAAGAAAGAAATGCTCTGACCACAATGTTGAATTCCCGCCTCCTTGCCTAGTTTTCCTTCACAGTGTGCAGTGTGTCGATACGCACAGTGTAAATTTAACCGGCGCAGGTCAGATTCTTCCAGGCCGAAACATGAGATAGGAGTTGTCCAAATGTAACTCAATCTAGATGGGTTGCTATTCAGCTGATGCTAAACTTGTTCCTTGTTTGAATGGCTTAGGCTGATGAAATAACACAGAAACTCACATTCCTCTGGTCCTCACATGTCCTCTTAAAGAGGCCGGCCAGACCAAAGTAAAAATGAGGCTGCTCTTCTTGACAAATGCTAATGTTGAGGGGGGTGGAGGGGAGGTCTTTTGGCCATTCCAAGTAAAGTCTGTTCATCCTGTCAAGTAGCCGCGGTCACCGTGACATACACGTCACGGTAAACACAAAGTAGAGCAGGTTCTGATGAGGAAGGCTTCCAGCTTACTGGCTTTTGCACTGCTGCTCAAGGAAATGTTGTGGAACACATTAGAATAATGTGGGCAGGCAGTAGAGATTCTACTGGAAAATCATTTTAGTTGGAAGTTAAAAAAAAGAAAAGAAAAGGCCTCTCTGCACAAGAAAACCCCCCCACAAAGGGTAAGACAATGTGTGTTAGCATCCAAACCAAAAATACTATTTTGGAGTCAAAGTGCGAAATGTCCCCCTGATGTCCTCTCAGGACTCAGGGAAACCGACGGCAGAGGTCTCACCTATGACCTTCAGAGTGTAGGGATGTGTCGACATCATTTTCAAACTCCACTCTCCAGTTTGTTTCACCAGTTGTAACTTGATGAAGTTTCCCACCGACTTGAATGTTGATATCAGCGACCCGGACGTGTCCTGCTCTGCTGAGCCTCTCCTGCAAACAGACAATACGCAGGAAAACGTTCACGAGAGCAGATGGTATTTGTAAGATGGCACATGATGGCACAAGCTTCTCTGGATTTCGCTCTTTGACACACAAAACTGTTTCCATATTGAACAAAGACAATAAAAAAAAACCACTGGAAGTAAATCGGATTGACATTTAGCTGTAGTTTGACAAATGTGCATTTAGTTGAATTATAACTTTAACAGAGCGAAAGCCTTTGCCTGCAGGGGGCAGGGTTACCTGTCGGGTTGGTGAGGACAAAGGTGACGGAGCGTCCGGTGATGTAAACAACAGGATTCTCCACAGTTTGATCCGCCAGGAAAGTGAAGGTGTCGGTCTGTCCTGGGTTGCGGGCTGCCTGCAGCAGCGTCACCTGGAGTTTTGGAACAAAAGCCTGCATGAGAAGTCTGACAACTGCAACGCTGCAAAACCTGCGGTGAGACGTTCGGCAGCGCTACCAGAGAGACGCTGTTGGACTCGGCGAGGACGCCGATGGCCTCGGACACCTCGCTGGTCGTCACCTCCGCGGCCTGGCCCCCCCGAGGTCTGAGCCAGGTCCCGGTACAGCTGCGACTCGGCCTCCTCGATCCTGCTGTGCTGCTGCTGGTTGCCGTTGCGCAGCCTCCTGCGGTTGGCCACCGTGGACCCCGAGATGATGAAGTTCACCTGAGAACCAACACGACTCAAGATATGTGAAGAGTAAAGTAGCAAAAATCCCAAACAGTGACGACTGCAGGGGAAAAGTATGTTTAAAAACAAAGAGAATCGCAACGCGGGGGTTGTTGCCTGCACATTTTTTTTAAATGATGTCAAATGAATGTCAGAGCAACAGCTGATGACAGTTTGCAGTTATTTTTCCAACAATAATGAGTGCGTAGATAACAATGATTGTAACTATGTGTCACATTAGCATCAAGACTTTACAAATATGTAGGTCAGAGTCCTGAAAGAGCGCTCATAACGTTTCCCTAATGTTTATCAGGTGAATCACAACTCACTGAGCTGCCACTCTAGACTTGGACCACACCTCCCAAGACTAAAAAAAACAAACAAACATACAACAAATCCCGCCCATCAAACCAGCCTGGCAGAATGACGGATGACACGCCTCACTTTGCCTCAGTTACAGATGTGGGTGACACATGTTTAGACAGAAGTTCATTGCTTATGTCAGATACAGACGTTTACTCCATCTCGACTTCAACAACATACCGTCAGCCCAGACAGGGACGACGCTGATTTTTCAAACCCTCTGTCTGGTGTCGGTGTGCCGGGA
The DNA here is from genome assembly GCA_009823395.1 of Thamnaconus septentrionalis. Classification (NCBI taxonomy): domain Eukaryota; kingdom Metazoa; phylum Chordata; class Actinopteri; order Tetraodontiformes; family Monacanthidae; genus Thamnaconus; species Thamnaconus septentrionalis. The sequence goes on from CM020504.1 coordinate 20,522,588, forward strand.
CCCCTCAGCACAACTCAGCTGGACGAGGTGCTACACTCACCACTGACTGCGTGCGCTCTATCAGTCCGGTCACTGTGTTCTTCAGCTCTTTGTCTTTGGCAGGTGCGTTGGTGAACAGGAAGAACTCTGAGCCGGAGGGAGCGTTTGCTAGGCCCAGCTGCAAAGGGAGGAGGGGGAAGAGGAGGAAGAGGAGAGGGTGGTGAGGTCAGCCAGCACAGCCTTTACATTTAGACCTGAAGAACAATAATAAAAAAAAAAGGAGTTACCTCACCTGAAGCGCTGAAAGACTTAGTTCCTCCTTATCGCCCCCTCCTGATGTTGATACAGCACTTAGAATGGTTTTGAAGACTTTGGGGTCTGTGCTTTTGATTATGGGCCCAACATCTGACCAAAGAGAAGCAGAGTTTGTGATTCGCTCTCATCTCAGCCCTCACTCATGTCGGACGGTGTATTTTTTTTTGTCCTGGCAATCAACGGCTCCTGCCTGGGTCGTTGAAGGCGACAAGCATGTAAACCGACGGCTCGTTCTCTGTCCCCACTTCGATGTCGATGATGGCGGAGGCAGCACTGTTCACCGCTGCGATGCCGTCCTTCATGCTCTTGGTGGTGTCGATCAGGAAACACAGAGCCTTGCTGGACCTCCTGGAGATCCCCATCGCCCTGCCAGGCGCACATAGTGACACACACACACACACACACACACACACCATCATGAAAAAAAATTCCAGAGTAGGAAGCTGAGAGATGCAGACAGCGTTCCTCACTGCAGGAAGGTTTTGTCTCCAGCCGCCTCGCGAATGTCCTCCAGCAGCTCGCTGGTTGCGGCTGTCGCCATGTTGGCGGCCGCCGTGTGCAGGAAGCCGTGGCTGGCGTTAAACGAGTCTTTGTTGATGCCTCCTTTGGCCTCGATGGTGCTGGTTTGATCGATTCCTCCTCCGTGGCTGCATTTGCCTTGATGTCAACAAGCGGCACGTCACACAGCTCACACACCGACAGCCCGACTCATATATTTCTTTCAAAACATGTTCATCTGTGAAACTGTGTTCATCACAGAAATGGTGGAATGATTTTTCTGATCCGCTGGTTTACATTGCATTGGGTTTGTAACATTGACGATGAAATATTTCTATTGTTACCGGGAATTAAATCAAAATGCTGTCAGCGATGCATATCTGAGATGGATTTAAAGTCACATATTTCCCATATATGAAAAAAGCAACAACAAAATTTACAATTTCCTTGTGGCGTCACAAAGGGCCCATTTCTGATACTCTTCCAGGTCAGTGACAACAAACCCTCATGGCCACCTTACACTTGTCTCCAACTCATGCAAGCTCCAACAAAGCATCCGCTTTTGCATGAAGCTTCATTTTGTAAGAAAGCTGTTAACGGAGGGCTACATTTTCTTTGTTTTTTTCCTGGAGATCCAATGGAGCCCAGAATAAAAAATAGCGATCTGAAAATGGTTAAAATATGAAAATTACAAAATGTAAAAAATGTTTTCGTCCTCTGCAATCTTTTTGGTCAAAAACCTTTTTTCTTTGAATTGGGGATCATGATGGGGGAAAATGCTCAAAACTTGTGTCAGCTGTGCTCGAGGTCTGTCTCTGTACCTTGTGGTTTTGTTGCTCCCAAAGGGGCGACGCTGAAGTAGCCGGAGGTCAGCACGCCCTCGGCGATGATGTCGTCCAGGATGTTGTTGCTGCAGTCGTCTCTGTCGCAATTGCGGCAGGTGGCTCTGCTCTTGGCTGCGGGAGCACAGTTCATTATAACCACATCTACATTCTAGCTTTCCTCGCCACTGAGCAACGCCCGCAGTCCAGAGACGCCGCCTGCTTTTCACCTGCTATGTTGCCGGTCCTGATGAGATTGGTGTTGGGGTATTTACTCCCCAGCAAATCTACCTTTTGCCCACTAGAAGGCAGAATCTCTCACAATGTGGGAGACTTTCCCATCGTCAGTCACATTATGCGTTTTACCCACTAGATGGCAGAAGCTCACATAGTGGCGGACTTTGTGGCTTTTAGTACTCATTCAGTTACATTGCGCCATAAAGTACTATCTGGAATATATGTGTGTGTGTACATATATATATATATACGTGTATATATATATATATATATATATATATATATATATATATATATATATATATATATATATATATATATATATATATATATATATATATATATATATATATATATATATATATATATATATATATATATATATATATATATATATATATATATATATATATATATATATATATATATATATATATATATATATATATATATATATATATATATATATATATATATATATATATATATATATATATATATTATATACATATATATATATATATATATATATATATATATATATATATATATATATATATTTTTTACAGGAGTCTGTGTTTTTTTCACAGCCCAGAGAGATTTGCCCATATCAAGTACCATGGTATTTGTTTTCATCATTTTTGCATGAGGTAAAGAACAATACTTCCAGTGACTGAAGATGATTCAAACAATCAACGGAACGTTTTTTTTTTTTTTTTTATCCTTGTCAAGGCAACTTGCAATGAATATAATTGACATAAAGGTGTGGAATACTCTGCAATGAACTGGCGACTTGTCCAGGGTGTCACCCTGCCTTCACCCTAAGACAGCTGGGATAGGCTCCAGCAGACCCAGGTGACCCTGAATAGGAATAAGCGGGTATAGAAGATGAATGAATGAATGAATGTGTGGAATACTACTACTAAAAATAGTAGTTTGCAGTCAAAATTACAAGGGTGATGAAATTCCACCAGTAGTTATACGGATTACAACAAATCTGGATTACAACAAAAAGATGGAGCCACTAACGGCAAGTGATCAAAAAAGATCAGTGGACCAGCAGACATCATTAGCAGTACTTTACTAGCTAATATCAGTCGAGGGGCCAAAAAGGTCGACATCACTGCCCTGTTTTGTTTTTTTTTTTAGCATCTATAACTATACATTTTTGGATGGCCAACAAAGTGATTGTGATGGAAGATAAATCTGAGATTCAGGCAGCCAGAGTTCAGGTCGCGACGAGTGCATTTACTGTCAGAGCAGCAGAAACAAACTACAAAATAAAAGTTGCGTTTCTCGAGATGAAACCGACTTAATATGCACATTACCCTTCTGTCAAAAACGCCCACGTTTGCTCGCAGTAAATAATTTATGGGGGGAGAACAAAGTGCGGGAGGGGGAGGGGCCACGGTGGGAGCCAGTGGACATTTATTAACGTGACTTTCCTCCGTCAGTTGGGGGGAAGTGGAGGAATCAAAGCATCAGTGTGGCTGCCGTGTGCGGTGTGATTATAGGCGACCCAGCAGGAAGACTCGGAGGACAGACTTTATATTTCCACCCATGGCTTGGTGTGTGTTTGAGTGTTTGTTCTGCTCGCTGCCCTCACTGCTGCTGCTGCTGCTGCTGTCTCTGTGTCCCCGCTGGCCGAGGTTCCGCCACTGGACTCACTGGCTCGTCAGTGCTGCAGGCTGGAGGCTCTGGCTCATCATCTGCTGGACCTTAGGGCTGCCTTCTGGAAGAGAAGAGGCCAGGTCTGCGGGGTCTGCGGGGTCGGCTGGGTCAGCAGGGTCAGCGGGGTCAGCGGGGCCAGCGGGGTCAGATCTCCTGACATCAGGGTCAGACGGACTGAGGCTGCTCTGCAAACCCACGGCGCTGGCCAGATATCTGCAGCGCCACTGCTCCTCCCTGTTCGACCCCAGACTGGCGCCATGGCCCAGGGGGGACCCTCACCTCCAGACGTGGTCCAGCATGCTCTATGAGAAGCATGGAGACGGGTTAGAGTTCACCAGAGACCACCTGCTGCTCAGGGACGGCGGCGTGGTGGCTCTGGATTGGGCCCTGGGGACCCGGCTGCTGGAGGCCCCGGGGAGGAGCAGGGGGTCCAGCGGCAGAGCTCTGGGCTGTTTCACCTCCTCGCCCCCCGTGCTCCTCCTGGTCCCCCGGCGCTGGGCAGGCAGCAGCCCCCACCTGAGGGCGCTGTGCCATCACGCCGTGCAGCAAGGCTTTTACGTGGTGGTTTTCCACGGCCGGGGGGCAGCCGGGTGCCCGCTGACCACGGCTCGGCTCAGCGAGTTCGGCGACCCGGCTGACCTGGAGCAGGTACACATACGGGAAAGACGAAGCCAATGAAATGTTTCCCAAGCACATTTGAATTATTGTACGTATTCAGCCGGGAAAACACAGAAATTACAGGGAACAATGAAGGAGAGAAGGCCTCTTTGAGAGGGGAAAGAGCTGAACCTTCTATTTGACATTCGTAATCTCCTGATTTGTTTACCGTTTGTGGATCAGGTAGAGAAAAAGATTAGTTTAGCTTTTTGGCTTCTCACCTCCTGGAACTTGAACTGGAAATGAACAAGTATGGTAGAAGAGGGATTGTAATGAGCAAAACAGTGCAAAGAGTTTGGATTCCTGGGCTGCAACATGTACATGGAGCCGAGAAAAAACCTTTTGTAGTCGTCGTGGTAGTTTGTTTTTTGCTGCAACAGTGTAGTTTCCTAAATTGGGATCAATAAAGTACATCTATACATCTATCTACCACGCCGCCGTGTCGCCCCCAACTGATTCATTAAAAAATTATAATTATACTAATAAATGCTAATCACTGCACCGTCCATACTAACACCACAGATATTTGCAAACTTGCAACAAGAATTCACATCTATATGCTTAAGAGGATCCAGCTTCCACACACACACACACACCTTTGACACTCACATGATGATGTCACCGTCTCTGCAGGCGGTTGCCTACGTCCAGTCGTTTCCCGTCCTCGGCGCTGGTAGCAGTGAGTGAGGGCTGCGGCTCCGGCCAGCTCCTGTCCTACCTGGGGGAGTCGGGATCAAGTTCGTACCTGACGGCGGCGGCGGCCATCTCCCCCGTACTGCTGGGCCAGCAGTGGATGGAGACGAACCTGCCCGCTGTGTACCGCTGCCTGGTGATGCTCCAGCAGAAATTGCCGCTCAGCAGGTGAGGCCGAGGTTTTTTATGCTCCATCATTGGCTGTTTTGAGTTGTAAAAGGCTCTTTATTCATCTTATCCAACTATTATACTGCATACATATATATATACATATATATATATATATATATATATATATATATATATATATATATATATATATATATATATACATATATATACATCAATATATATATATATGTCAAATATGTGTTTTCTTTTTCCTTCCAGGTACCAAAGCTCCTTGCAGGGGATCCTGGACGTGGACGGAGCTCTCAGCACTTCCTCCCTCAGAGGCTTTGAGGAGGCTCTATTCTGCTCCTCCACCCAGAAGGACCTCACACCTCCATCACGCTGCAGATCTTCCGCCCAGGTCTCGGACCAGTCCTCCCCACCAGCGCCGTCGCTGGCTTGGGCCCTGGGCGAGAGGGCGGCGCTGGCCAAGGACTGGGACGGCTACTGGGAGAGGAACGAGCCGCTGCGGGATGCCGACGAGGTGGCGGTGCCGGTGCTCTGCATCCGCAGCCGGGACGACCCGCTCCTGCCGTCGGCCGGAACCCTGCCCCTCCCCCTCTTCCAGAGCAACCCCTACTTCCTGCTGGCGCTGACGGACAAAGGGGGGCACTGTGGCTTCACCCTGGACGGACAGAGAGACCGGAAGGAGGAGGAGAGCGACAACTGGAGTCACGTGGCCGTGCTGGAGTTCTTCAAAGCGGTGGCTGATTTCCTCAGAGTGGAGGCCAGGGGGGAGGCACTGAGCGGAGGAGCCGCTCAACAGAGAGGCTGGGCGGGCAGAGTGGCTTCGCTCCGCAGGAGGAGAGCGACCGTGACGAGGAGGACGAGGCCTGAACACAGCAGAGCGGAGATTGAGGAAGAGGAGGAGGAAGAGGAGGAGTTCACCTGGAAGCGGTCGTACACACGCTGAGGAGCTGTGGGAGAGGAAAACTGGAGACTGGTCACAGCTGAGGATGAAGGAAGAATAGTTTCTTGGTGACTTGAACAGAAAAAACGAGTATTTTACTTCAAAGGGCATCTGAGCAGGACAGGAAGGGAAAATGTGGGAAATGTAGAGGAGCATATTTTCAATGAAGTGTTTCTCTTGAGGAAGTTTTTCATTTCCAACATTCAATATAAAAAGAGACCTCCAGATGCAGCATATTTAGCCCTGTGTTGACAACTTCCAACGGAAAAACTCCCTGCCAGACAGCGCAGCTCTACTGCAGCTCTGCTGGTTTGAAAGGAGGCAAACACAAGGTGTTCCTGATCATGACTTTTAGCAGGTGGACTCAACACTTGGCTCGAAGTGTCACTCATAGACCCCCTTTGTGACATCACAAGAGGCAGCTTTAAAACATGTATCCTGACTTAGTTTCTGAAAAGTGAAAGTTGACTGTATATTGTGTGCTTCTTGTCAGAGCCTGTTATTTAGAGATATATAAACATTCCAGACAGAAAAATGTCTTTGCTGCATTATGAAACCTTGTTGGTGACTTTGGAACGTTAAAGGAATTCTACGGATCTGCAGACGCTCACTCAAGACAATGAATATCCAGTCTGACGTGCACGCTGACATTCCTCCGTTATCATTTGCCATGATGACAAAAGGTTCTTTCGCTTTCTTCCACCCAACTGTGTAAGTGCAAGAATGATTGCATCAACCAGGCCACATTTATTGTTGAAATGGTGAACTCTGAGCACGACCCGAGGGTCAAATCTGTCCCAGCCTGAGCCGTTTCACACATGCCTGAAGCTCAGTGAAGCTCTCGATTGGCCCGTCCTCAGAGAGCTGATTGCACGAGAAGAAAGCCCAGATTATTAAATTTACCAAAAAAAAAAAAAAAAAAAATCTATAGTCAGTACTGGAATAAAAAACAGATGAAGTTCATTTCAGGAGCTTTGATAAGTGGCACGGCTCCCCCTGACTGAGAACTGCCTAGAGAGAATTGTGTCATCTGAAAAAGGAAAAGCAATTCTATCAAAACATGAACGACAAGGGCAACAAACCGCAAGACGAGAGGAATAATGATTTACATGTCTTCCTTTTCTCTAGGCCCATAAAATTATGGGCCAAATGAAAGAGATCCTGGATCCAGCTGTGATTTATCTTGTGTGTCTTTCTGGTTTGTAGTCCATAATAAGGCAAATGGTTCACTTTGACACGCTGGCATATTCTTCCAATCGCATTTTTCCACTGGCAAGAAATTTGGCAGGCTGGACAACCCAAAACATTTTGTTTTTCTGCCAATTAAAATCAAGTGAACATCATCATCATCTCAGTCATTTCACTTCTGAATGCGGCAAATTCAACAAGCTTTACCACTGAATGACACAGGACCAAAATAAATATTAAAATTAGTTTATTACAGATGATTCTTTATCCAGTAGCCCTCTTCCAACAAAAAATAGTAATTACAAACAAAATATTACATTTATCCCCTAAACATTTTCTCTGCATTTCTTGTTTTTTTTTTATTTTTACATTTTAAATCACTGTCATCTGTACGGAATAGCTTTTCTCTTCTGCTATGCAACATTCAGCTTTTATGTATTTTTTTTTTTGTAATTATTTTCACAATCTATACAATTTAATACAGTTTAATGCAAGTCTCTCGACTACAGAGAACAGAACAGCAAGATCCACCAAATGACAGGAGGGACAGAGGGAATACTGAGAACAGACTGTACAGAGACATCACCCTGCCCGCCTCCCGCCAAGGTCCAGCCAATGACAGCCGTCCCTCAGCGCAGAGGGCAAAAATCACAGTAAACGCATGAATTTGGCCAACCACTTGTGCAATCAGTGCAACTGATCCGGAGTGACCAAGGTCCTAAAGCTAGACTCTGACCCGACTCTGCCTAGAGAAGAAGAAGAAATGAAAAACAAAACAAAACAAAACAAAACAAAAGAAATACACCTGGGAGTTGTGGTGAAAACACAGGAAGGTAGAAAATGGTTTGGCCCTCTGGAGACACCTGCAGGAAAATATGACGACCTGTTCTGGCATAAATGCAAATTAAAAAAAAAAAAAAAAAGCAACAAAGTGGTAACACGCTGACAAAAACATGTTGGGTCGAGTTGTGTCCTCGCTCACCGGTGAAGAAGCGTTGGTTTTCTCTCTGAGCCGACAAGAACAGAAGCAACAGGATCAGACGAAAAAAGGCAAATACTTGTCAGCAAAAGACAGTCTGTGCTTTACAAGTCAGTGTTACGAGTAATATTGTTGGCTGACTGGAATCTCGTGTCAGGAACTTGTGCAAAAGAAAAAAAAAAAAAAAAATCTTTTCACTGTCGTTTACTTAAAATTCTTTATGCATCCAATTTTGTGTTTTTTTTTTTTTTTTTTTTAAAGATTTTTAAGATCAAGTCCCATATTACATACAATTAAAATTTCTTTTATTTCCACTCTTGAATCCAGATTTCAGGAAACAGCATTTTTAGCTTTCTGCTGCCTTTCTTGGAATTCAGCTTCCTGCTAAAATGGACGCCCAGGACACAGAAATGGGCTGTGATTCGGTGTCAGAGGGCGAAACCAACACCAGGCTGGCTGCAGGTATTATCACCAATCTGGGAGAGGCGTTGTGGCCCTTTGTGACATCACAAAGGGCAGACTTCCAGAAGCAAAGTGCCCTTTGCATGACATTTCAACCAATAAAAGAAAAAAAACAAACAAACAAAAAACGTAAAAACTTGGGAGTGTGGGAGTCCTAGAACCAGGCCCGTCTCCTCTACCGTCATGTCAGTAAAACACAGCCACTGGTGAATTACAGGCCAACACCCCCCACAATACTTCTCATGATGTGCAAAATATTTCTCGTGTAGCAATTAAAAGAAAAAAAAAGAAAAAAAGAGTTGCCACTCATTAAAGGCGATCTGACCTAGAGTTGTGTTATCATTCAAAAGGAAATCCAGAACACATGACAGAACTCTGATCTGCAAGTGAGGCAACAGAAGGAAAAAAAAAAACAAAGAAAACAAAACTCAGTGACTAAAACTCTCCAGAATACTGCCGTGTCCACATGACAAGAAGCTAATAATATCGCTTTCATTTATCGATTGGACTTTTTCCAAATATATATATATATACACACATATACATGTATATGTGTATATATACATATATATATATACACACATACATATATATATACACACATACATATATATATACATATATATACACACATATACACATATGTATGTACATATATATATATACACATATGTATGTACATATATATATACACATATACACATATGTATGTACATATATATATACATATATACACATATATATATATATATATATATATATATATATATATATATATATATATATATATATATATATATATATATATATATATATATATATATATATATATATATATATATATATATATATATATATATATATATATACATATATATATATGTATATATATATATACATATATATATATATATATATATATACATATATATATATATATATATATACATGTGTATACATATATATATATATATATATATATATATATATATATATATATATGTATATATATATATATACATGTGTATACATATATATATACATGTATATATATATATATATATACACACCTGTATACATGTGTATATATATATACACATATATACATATATATATATATATATATATATATATATATATATATATATATATATACATATATACATATATATGTATATATATATAAATACATATATGTATGTAAAAACAGCTTTTCCATCCATTCCACCTCTGGAATTCATACAATGCATAATGTCTGCATTTCACAATAAGACTTCCAACCTTTCTATAATCCTTTTCTGTAGATTTCAAATATTACAAACATTTATATATTTATATAGATTATATTATATATCTTCTTTTCTTTTACTTGAAGAGCTCTTCCTGAACACAGCGGGGAGGAGGTGAAGATCGCACCAGGCTCAGGAGGAAACAGGTAGAGGGGGAGGGCAGGGGGTGATCAATGTAGGGAGGTGGGGTGGGGGTCGGGGGGTGAGACAGAGCGGGGTGTCAGGCTGGGGGAGGACGGCAGGGTCACGGCAGCGGAGACGACAGAATCACCACCCATCAACCCACCGAGACACTCGGCTGTCAGAATCTCTTTCCCCTTCAAAATAAAAGCACCTCACCAAAAAATAAATAAATAAAATAGGAAAAAAAAGGTCAAAGGCAGAGACGGGGACGTTATTATTTTCTTACTAGCGAACCGAGATGGACGCCGCCGCCGCCGCTGCTGCTGCTGCTGCTGCCTCCGCGAGGAGCGACCGTGCTGATCGAGTTGCTGAGACGTTCACGCTCACAAAGTCTGACCCTGTACGCCGTGCTCGCGTCAGGACACTTAGTGTGTTCTAAAGAGTGTTTAGTGTGCGTCAGGACACCTAGTGTGCAAGCCGCTGCTCGGTCACAACTACGACCCCGCGGCTGCGGTTACATCTTTTCTTTTGTCTCTCTCAGAATTCCGCCGTGTGCGAGTTTCACCGAGTGACGCAACGCCGAACAACAGCAGGACATTTAACGTGCGCGTCCGTGCGAAGCGAGTCTGTGGAAACCCCCCTCTACCTCCAAGGTACAGCCGAGTGACATGTGACCTCACTCCTCCAATCCGGCGCTACCCTCCGTCGACACCTCTGGCACTTCCCACTCGCCGTTGTTGTAAACATCAGAACTCTCACTATTTGGCATCTGGTCTGACCTGCACGCTGATACGCCCACCGCCAGGCTGCTCCAGCTGCGCTCCCACCCGAGTCCCTGCTGACACACTGCACCTGCTGCACTCTCTGCCGACCTCCCCGGTCTGGGTGCACGTCCAGCTTCTCACTAAACTTTGCCCACTTTTAGCAAAACATCATCATCGCTGGCGAATTTGCTCCAAATTGTCCTGACCTGAAACGTTTAAAAAGAAATACTCCACTAACACGACAACAACACTCTTAGTGAATGCGACAACCAAAGTCACCTGTGCTTCAATTTGGGAAAAAAACCCAAAACATCTTAAATGTTCCAATGAACTCACCACGACGCAACTATTCACTGTGGACCAGCACACAGCCGACATCCAGCAGCTTGGTGAGTGGCGCCTCTATGGCAGCTGAGGATGATGTGGCTTTGACCAGTGGACACTGTGACTCGATCACAACCACTCACTGCCCACCCCGTGTGGGATCAAGACCGGGCCCCAGACTGGCCTCCACACTGGGCTCCTCACTGAACCCCCAGACTGTGGGGGTGCTTCCACAGACTCTTGTTGCTATCGGGGGACGACAGGAAAGTCAAGGCCCAGTGTGGAGGCCAGTATGGGGTCCAGTGTGGGATCAAGACCAGGCCCCACAGTGGGCCCCACACTGGGCCCCAACTGGACTCTGGTGGGGGGTTCCACAGACTCCAGATGCCATCAGGGGACGACAGGAAAGATGGGGGGGGGGGCTGAGTTCAAGCCCGGCTCAATACTGTGCAGTGTGTGTCACAGGTGTGGTGGGAACAGGCGTCTGTTTGCAAGGTGTGTGTGTGTGTGTGTGTGTGTGTGTGTACAGTGGATGTAACTTCAAGACAGTTTTCCCCCCTCGGCGCCTCCTGCTGCTGTCTAAGTGTAGGACAGGTGAGATCCGTTGGATATCTGGGAGGTGATGCTGGCGCTCCTGCTCATGCCCTGCTCGTTCCTCCCCCCCGATGACGTCCTCCTCATGGCCTGCGGGCTGTTCCTCACCCCGCCCACGCCTCCGCCGCTCCCCCTCTGACTCCCCCCGCCCGGGTGGTGCAGGCTCCAGGGCGGCGGCCCCCCCGACAGCACGGGGTGGCCCCACGGCTGCTGCGAGCCGGCGCCGCCCTGCTGGCCGTGGTGGCTGTAGTGGCTTCCCCCACCTCCTCCTCCTCCTCCTCCTCCTCCTCCTCCTCCTCCTCCTCCTCCTCCCCGGGCCAGTGGCCTCCCCCCTGAGCACCCTGGCCTCCTCCTCCTCCTCCCCTCCTCCTCCTCCTCCTCCTCCACCTCCACCACCCCCCCAACCCCCCTGGGAGTCGGAGGCCAGGTTGGTGAGCACCATGTTGCTAAAGCCGAGCCGCATGGACTCCGAGTCGAAGGCCTCGATCTCCCGGGCCTGGCGCTCCAGCAGGGAGCGGATCCGCTCCAGACGCTCGTTCTGCAGGGCCAGCATTTCCTCCTCGATCTGTAGGAGAGGAAGTAAAAATAGAAAAGAAAAGATATTGATTTTTGAAACCACAATTTTATTACATTTTCTCCCCTGAAAGACAAGGAAAAAAAACAAAAGTGCTTCTTGTTTTACAAGAAAATAAAGATTTGTCAAAAACATAGAACCGCACAAATGAAAATGATACAAATACACACTGATACATACAGATTAGGGATGCAAATTATCAATTCATTCATTAATCGTTATCGATCGATTAACAATTAAGTGATGAGCGGCGATTTTTGGATGTTTACTTCACAAAGGAAAACAAAATGTAACGACTAAACTAGATGAAAAAAACAAAAACAAAAGCCAGCTGATGTCTTTTATCTATTTAGTTGCGCCCACCAATAACTGGTGCCGCTGCTGGCCGGACACCCCTGGGCTGAGTTCTCTCTCACCTTCTGCTCCAGCAGAGCCCGTCGCAGGGAGACCCTCTGCTCCAGCTCCCTGCGCTCCCTGTCGTGCTGAGAATCCGTCTGCATCTTGATCTTGCTCTGGTAGGCGTTGAGCAGCTCCAGCTCCTGCTGCAGCTGCATCCTCAGCACCTGACACTCGCCCTCCTGGGCCTCGTCCAGCCGCAGCTGAGGGAGACCACACTGTTACCGGGTGCTCGGCCGGGTGTCCGAGGCTTTAACCGGGCTACTCACCGCCTGCGTGGAGAGCATCTCGTTGATGGAGTGGTCGTACTGCTCGGCCAGGATGGCCAGCTTCCTGGTCTGCTCCTCCTTCAGCCTCTTGAGCACAGCTTTGTGGTCAGACTTGGGTGTGGTTTCCAGCAGGTGGTTCCTGAGGGCCTTGTACTGCCTGGTCTGCGTCTTGCAGGTTTCCTGGAACTGCTTCTTGATCTGGAGCTCCTTGGACTGCAGAGGAAAAGTGCGACGAGACAGCGATTAAAAGAGTGCGTTTGGTTGGCGGTCGACTCGGTTCCGGAGCAGCTTTCGCGTGCGGGGCACCTTGAGGCTCTTGGGCTGCTGCCGGACCTCCATGACGTGCTTGCGCCTCAGCTCCCTCTCCCTCCTCTTGTTGTACTCCAGCTGGTTGGTGAGCTCCGTCTGGTGCTGCGTGCGGATCAGCTCCTCCCGCGCCTTTGAATGGTCCCCAGGTGCCTGAACTCCAGCTCCTGCATGGACTCGTGGTGTCTGAGCAGCATGGCGTGCTCCAGGTCCTTCTGTGTCTGCCGTTTGTTCAGCTCCTGGGCAGAGAGGCGGAGGGAAGAGAGGAGAGGAATCAGACAGGTGAGGAGGCCAGGAGGGCTGCTCCGATTGATCTACGCATCGATACCGAGGTGAGCACTGGTATTAGATCGATATTGCCACATCTGGAGATATTTCTCTCTAGATGTCGGGCAAATCACTCCAACTTGCACACAGCTTCTCTCCAAGTCTGTCTAAGAAAAGAGCGCAGCTCTGTCTGTGTCTCTCTGGTTGTGAAGGACCGACAACCTGACTCTTTTTCACTAATATCTGCGTGTAATGACAGCTAGTTTTTGCTGTATTGTTTCGCATTGTTAAGTTTATATTTCATTACACTGCTGCTTTTCTCTTACACGATTTTGTGCCGAAAAGGGGAGAATTATTCTATTTTTTCATACTATCCTTTTTTAATTTATCTTGTAGTTAATCAATACAGAAAATCATATTTGCCTAAAATTTTTGTCCTGTGTTTCACCATCATCAAAATCAACTAACAAAAGGCAAAAATATCGGATCTATACCTAGCCCACCCCTAGAGGCGAGATGAGGCAGTTATCTTCTCACTACCGACCTCTCTGGCCAGGTCCTGCTCCACGTTGTGTCTGGCAATCAGGATCCTACGTTTGAACCGACGACACTCCAGCTCCAGGTACTGCCTCTGTCTCCTCAGCAGGTTTGCTTCCTCCTCGGCCTGACGATTGACATCATGAATATATACGGATTCACAATTATAATATAATTTAAACGAACAAACACAAAAAACCAACAACAAGGCGTGTGAGAGGTCCCCCACCTGAAAGTGCTGGATGTTCTCCTTCTGTTTGGACAGCCACTCCTGCTTCTCCTTCTTGGGGGTCGACTGGTTCTCACTCAGTTCCTGCCACACAGACGCTGCTTTTATTATACGACGCCGACGACCGAGCTCAACGGGTACGTGTTCAGCATTCAACCACATCAGCAGTCGGTGAAACAATCCGTTTGATTACATTAATAATTATATTGACTAAATTTAACAGTAAATTAAAGAAAGTGACTTAAATGAGTTTCAGTTCACTCCAGTTGTTTGACAAAACGAACTCTGCTGAATGTTAATCTAGATGTTGCAATTTTGAGGACTGTCACAGATGAATCACTGATTAGCTGAATGAAGCAGCTTTGAGACGGACGCAGTCTCACCTCTTTAAGCTGCTCTTTACGGAGTTTGTACTCCCTCTTCTGCGACTCCAGGAAGCTGTTGAGCTCTTTCTTCTGCTGCACCTGGATGTGCTGCTGGAACTTCTTCTCGTCGTTGGTAAAAGTCTTAAACTATTTCAAAAGACAAATGTGCAGTGAGGAAAAAAAATCTCTTGCCTTGCAAGATTTCTACATGCACACTGATGGGTGCAGACATTTTATTTGCGTTTTTTTTTTCTTGTCTACATACGTCTTTGTCCAAAGCTGCTTGGTGCTTTTTCAGGAGCTTCTCCATCTCCTGGGTGAAGTTGTTCCTCTGGCTCTCCAGCTCTTTGTCCAACCTCAGCCGGTGCTCATCCATCTCCCCCTTCAGCTTATTCTCCAGGGCCATCAGGTGCTTCTGATGCTGCCTCCTCATGCGTTTGTACCCAGACATCTGCTCACGCAGCTCTGAGTCCTGCTCATGTTCCTGCATCTCACGGGTCACCTGCAAGATTTTAGAACAAAGAGACGTATGGCACGAGCAGCACAAGGGTTGTGCTTCCCCAGTGAGTTTCCTAATAATGATGAAGCAAAGGCTCCCATGCATATCCCAAGCAGGATCCCATACACACAAGTTGAAGACAAGGTTAACGATCCTAAACTGAGGACAGCAATGATGCTGAAATTGAGATTTATCAATCCTTTCTTCAACTTTAAACTCAATGCAACACAGACGTGGGCAAGGCTGGCTACTGATCTTGAAACTGAGCACCAGAACTTGGAAGTGCAAAAGGTAAATGTTGGTCCGACCTGGTAGAAGCAAGGTGAGCCTAATAAAGTGGCCAGTTTGGAGGGAAACGGCATACGAATGTGTTCTCACCAGAGATGCTGTTCGTATGGTGGCAAAGTGCTCTCTGTTGCGGTAGTGCTTCTTTGGGGCCTGAGTTGGAGTTTGCTGGGGCTCAGATGGTGGACTGGTGGCCGCCGGCTCTGCAGATAAACTCTCGTCCTCCTCCTGGAGATGAAAAAGAGCAGCCAAATTATAATTTTGACATTTCTGGTATACAACAGCAGTTGAGAGAAGTGGAATGTTCAGGATAAGGAGAGATGAGTCAAGACAAAATCAGAAACTATAATTAGTTTAAAAAAAAAAAAAAAATCCTTACAAATAACTATTGTTGTAAAACAAATAAGATTAATACTGATTCACTGTCGGTTTCATACATGATGGATTATATGGCTCTTTAAGTAAAAATTTAATAATATTGGGGGGAAAAAGGGGACTTTGTCACTTGTGTCAAGATGATCTTAAACTTCTTATTATTCTATTCTGAATTCAAATGGATTGAATCGGTGACTGACTCAATATTCATTTATGTATGCAACAGAAAAAATAATTAAATCAATAAATAAATGAATAAAAAGGTGTAACATTAAACGCTGGTGTTTGTAGGCACCGGTTTGAGATGGATGACGGAGCTGTTGGACATGACAGTGTGGTCTCCCTCCATCAAGTCCAGCTCGCTGCGGCTGTCCTGAGCCGCCTCGTTCAGGCTGTTGACAGAGCTGCTCTGGGAGCTGGCGCTGATGGACATGCTGGGGATGGACTGATTACTGCCGACGCTGTTTACTGTTCCGGTTCGACCTGCGCCGGGCTCCAGCTCCTGGAGAGAGGGAGAGGAAAAGAAGCACAGAGCGAGAGAGAGAGAGGAGAACAGGGAAGGGCCCAGAGGAGAGGAGGAAAAAAGTGGACAGAGAAACAGAGGAAATAGACAGACATGCATGCAGACCACAGCCCGCTCGTTAGCATCTCTGCATGATGGAAATCAAGGAAAGAGTCAAATGAGTCCTAGTGGATCAGCACAGGGCTCTTAACACGCACGCACACATGCACGATTGCGCACGCACACGCACACACACCTCTTCTCCATCCTGGACTTCTGCAGTGGGGCCGTTGTGAGCTTCCTGGAGGAGGATCTTCTTCATCTTGCGGTACTGCAGGTTGTCGAGCTCTCGCACCGCATCCTTTGTCCTCTGGATGAGATCCATCAGTACCGAGTCGGGGCGTTCACGTTGCAGAAACGCATGCTGAGAGGAAGACATCAGGAAGAGCAAGGGTGAAGGGGAGGAAGTACAGTAACAAAGGGCCTCTATGGAGCATCGATCGCTTCCTCAGTTCACGTCTGCATTCTGGCAAATTTTCATTTCTGTGATACACAGAGCAAACGTTTGGTTTAGTCACAAGTTACCTAACGGTTCCTGATTTTAGCATCAACTTTGCACTGTGAATATTAATCAAATACTGGATATTTTTTGAAGTACAAGTGCCATTTGGGTCTCTAAAAAGAAGGACACAATATGCAACGCTCTCATACCCACAGGACAACTTCCATTAGTAATAGTCCATTAGTGAACAAAGTAACAGCTGCCCGGTTGCTTAACGATAGGTGCAGAAGTCAAGTCCCAACAGTAATTACATCTGTCTGCTGTGTGAACGTGTTTTGATTGCGTGTGTACATCAGGAAAATGGAGGATTAGAGAATTAAAATGGAACCATATGGGAACAAAAAAAGAAAAAGTACTTGATCTTAACAGATGCCGTGTGGACGAGAGCAGTCTGCACTTACGCCGAGCATGTCGTCAGAGTGCGGCCTGTCCTGTGGGATCTTCTGAAGGCATGAATCGATAAAGTTCCTAAAGTAATCTGACCTGGAGGAGGGAACGATGCGACGCAGGGTCGGAACAAGAGAAGAAAAAGAACAGGAACAACCAGAATAGTGAGACAATTTACCGAAAAGATGAAGATAAAAAGAATCAAACAATGTCTTATGGCACATGCGGTTGTTAGCGAGAGCTCAGGAACTGCCTTCACACAAGCTTTACGACAACCTCTGAATGCTATGCAGCATTGATTACATGCAAACAGTCAGAGAAATAGCTAAACAAACAATCTGAACACGAGTGTGTGTACGAGTGCGAGCAGACGCGGCGCCTCACCATTCACTTGACTGCAGCGTGGGGCTTTCATTCTGCGCTATGTGGTATAAGGCACTCATTGCATTCATGTTAAACAAAGGAGGCTTCCTCTCCGCTGAAACAGACACACAATAGTCAGCCGGTTGTCCTTTTGACCGAATTATCACATTTATTAACAGAACCAACTCCACACCAGTCTTTTTTCCAAGCGGATTATCACTGGAATATATAATATACTACAAGCTCAGTGGATCAAAAACAATAACAAGGAATAAAATGACACCCCCAGGGCTGCGGCTGATATTTGCAACATCATAACAACATCATAGGTCATGTTTACATTTATTTTCAATAATCTTATAAACAGGACACGCATGCACGCACATACCTAATTCTATACAGGTGATCCCTAAAGACCAGACATCCACCTTCCCATCATACTGGCCTTCATCCATAGCCAGAATGACTTCTGGGGCCATCCTGTTTAGAAATAAGAGTTTGAATAGTTGCTATCTTCCATCCATATACATCCATCTGGCATCTGTAGCCTGCCAGTGAATTTCCCAGAGATGAGAAAAGAACCTGTCTCTTGCTTCTTAGAAGCTTAGAAGACTTTATTGTCATTGTACATTGCACAATGACATTTCATTGAGTACTCCTCGACCAAGACCAAAACTCCACAGCTTCTTTTGTACTTTTCGGCAAGGGTGTGCAGAAAATGATTCACATATTTTGAATTCCGTCTGTTTCCACTTACCAATATGGCGTCCCCACAAAGGAGTTGGCAGGTGAGGCGATGGAGGCGGAGCCAAAGTCGGCCAGTTTGACCTGCCCGGGCTCCGTCAGCAGAATGTTACCTGCCTTCACATCCCTGAAAAGAAAAAAAAACATGTGGGTGACACCAACACATGCTCTGACAAAGCATCGTATGTTAGAAAGAAATGAGAGAAAAAGTGCACCTGTGGATCATGTTGTGGGAGTGAAGGTAGGCCAGTCCCTGCAGGGCGCCGTGTGTTATGGCAGCAATCTCGACTTCTTGTAAAGGTTTTTTATGAACTGCAGGGGAGGGAACATTACAAACTTTAGCCAATACGGCAGGTCTCAAACACACGACGGTTCTCCATCTCAAACCATATTCACATACAGTTGTGGTCAAAAGTTTACACACACTTGCAAAAAACAAAATGTTTTCAGATTTGTGCTGAATGCCTTTAACTTGACAATTGTAGCATTTGTCACCGAGTCTAATGATTGTATCAAATGAGCCCTATTTGAAGAAGTTATGAGGCCATGCCATGAAGCTATCTGGTTTGACACAACTTTCTACATCAACAAAATTGATAAATTCCTGTTGCTGTATGTGTATTTTTGACTCATCAACCGTGGTCATATTTTTAGTAGACCCATAATATAAAAGAACCAAAATTTATGAATGATTTTTGTGACAAACAAGTGTGTGTTCCAATCACTCTATCACAGACAAATATGAGTTGTAGAAATTATTGGAAACTCAATACGGCCATGACATTATGTTCTTCGCAAGTGTATGTAAACTCTTGACCACAGCTGTACATAGTGGCACTTTTTTCCCCTCTGAAATCTGGAGTACTGGAGTGAAGCAGCTCATACATGGAGTGCATCTTCTTACCTTCTAGCAGGTCTGAGGCTGAGCCGAGGCAGTACTCCATCACCAGCTGAAACCAAGGCATCAACACTGATGGTGAGAGGTCACAGACAGGACTTGAACCCGACTCTGCATGCAGTGTGAGAAGGTGACGTACCCATGCCGTGTGCTCTCTGAGGTAACAGCCTTTGTACTCGATGCTGTTGGGGTGTCGGATCCTCTGCAGAAACTTCACCTCCTTGATGATGTCCTGCCATTTCTGTTTAGAGATGTGGAAGGAAGTGACAAGAGGTTCACACACACACACACACACACACACACACACACACACACACACACACACACACACACACACACACACACACACACACACACACACACACACACACACACACACACACACACACACACACACAGCGAGGAGCAACTGTGCGTGCACAAGACTTTCTCTCAGTATAAATAGGAGCCAGGGTGGGATTCTCTTTGCAGATTATGTGTAATCTGATTATGGCTAATCTAAAAATCATGGGCAGAGAAACTGTGTCTGTGCAACAGCGTCAGCGAGGCGTCACCTCGGCGGAGGTGTCGTGGTTTTGTCGTTTCCAACAGTTACCAACACATAAAAGTTGTCTGCCACTTGATTACATAAACATGTGCCTCTCATACATGACTGCACACCTTTGCAATGGGGACATTAGAATGTGTGGATGTTGTGGCTGTTTCAAGCTTCTCTGAATATGCAAGCCTTGTTTGAAAATTCAAAAATCTGTGTCAGGTGTCTGATGGGGGAATAAAAGGATGGCCTCCTTATCAGCACAACAGGCCAATGAGAGGCGGCAGAAGCAACACAACTCAACTCCCTGGTGCAGAGCCAGCCTTCAGAATTGAGAAGACCGGTCGTTGTTGTTAGTTTTGACCTGAAGAAGCTCAGAGCTGAAAAAGCTAATGTGTTTTTTTCAGGTTTAGTGTCACCTTCAACTGCAGTGAGCAGCAGAGTCGGTCTTGTCTCACCTCATTAGACTGTTTGCCACTGTAGGACATCTTCTTAATCGCCACCACTTCATTTGTGCGCACGTCCCGTGCCTGGACAAACAAATAATCAGCACATACATCGTTAGGACCATTACACTCAGCACACACTGGAACCATTATACAAGCCTTGAACACCAGTATATAGTGTCTCTCTCAGGCAATACGTTATTTTCTTTTTTCAGAGGATCAAGTAGCCTTGAAAGTATCTCTGCTGGCCCACTGATGCGCTAAAACTGATTTAAGATTGATTCAGCGGGGAAAATTCAATACGTTTTGAGTTGCTGTATTATTCACTGAGAACAACACAGTGAGTAATCAAATACACTGAAAACTCTGACAACAGCTGACGGCGTCTGCGCCATCGTCGCACTGCATTTGGCCATCGGTGTGCGTTAGGGACGGATCCGAAAGCGGCAGTGCATTTAATCCTTCTCCACATTTTGTTCACATGCAGCTTAAAGAGTGTTTCTTTTCTTTTTGCGCTTCGAGTGCGGTGCCAGTGTGCGGTGTGCCGTACAAAGTAGACAGCGCCGAAGCTGCCATGGCCAATCTCTCGGAGGTCAGAGAAAAGCTTCTCCGGGTCTTCTTTGAAGAAAAGCTCCGCCACCTCCGGATCCTTCAGGCTCCCTGCCCTGACTGAGGAGGGCATTCTGCTGAATGTAGTCCCTTATCGCCCACGCAGAGGGGGGGGGCGGGACTATCTGGGTGCCGAGCAACACCGAAGCAGCTGAAGATTCATCTGCGGCAGTAGATACGCCTGAGGAACCAAGTCATGGGCGCCTGGAAAATAAAAAGGAGAGACGGAGGGAGATGTCAGCGGAGACGAGGCAGTCCGACACAGTGAGGCTGACCAGGCCCGACGGCTATTTGATGTGAGCTGGGAGGTAAAAGGTCTCTAAAGTTATGGCAAGACTTCACAAGAAATAGGGTATAAAGAAAAAAAACCTCAACAAAACTCCCAGAGTATCCCCAAAATATCCACATTGAAAAGATGAACTGTGAAAGACACATTTTTATCTGATCTCTGTTGAAAAGTAAACCAAAATAAAATGCTTTCAGGAAGTCAGGAGGGGAAAGGCATTATGGGAATGGACACTGATGGTGCAGTGATGCTTCTCCAACTAGGGTGGACTGCAGCCAATATGATTTTTTTAAAAGTCAAATAGCTAACTTTGCTAGACACAGCAAGATTCAACTTAAACTATATTTATTATGCCTTGACAGAGCAATTACCCCTAAAACCAAGAATAGCTATAAGTGATCATGTCCAAACTGAGGGATCAAACCAGTGACTGCATTAAAAGCTGGACAGTAGCAGCGTGAGGTGGAAAAGTGCAAAAGGGAAAGAAATTCTAAAGGAAAAAGAAGCCTGAAAATATTTCACCATTTTATTACGACCTACAAGGAAACAAATCTTTCTTTCACTTCTCCTTAAGTCAGCGGCAAGCCTTGCTCAACTGGCCGGCTGCTATTATCAGCTCAGCCGGCTGTACCACAGCCACACTACTGGACTGGTTAAATGTCACAAGGTTTTGTCCTGTTTGAAAAAAAAAACCCATCCAGCAGACTAAAAAAAGGGACGTGGGCAGAGGGAGTAAAAGTCACATAAAGAGACATAATCTTGGAGAACAAACAGACATATTTGAGGAAATAAGCTACAAATTACTTCTGGGGGAAAAACACAACCAGTGATTCTTCCATTATTGTGTTGATAGAACACAGCAGTGATTGACAGACTTTCTGCTTTCTCCAAAACACAGACTTTTGCCTTTTACCAGAAATATAAAAAATAAAATACAGGCAGACAGGCTAATGGTAATGAGCAACAAGAGGTGGGCTGACAGTCAGTGTTATACAGTATACATGGAATTAAATGGGATTAAATATAATAATGCACCAAGAATACAGCAAAGAGTTCATAGCCACTGTAAGTCACGGATCCTCAACGACAACTGCATGAGAAACCCGACAAGAAAAACTGAAAAAAACAAGAACAAAAAACTCAATGATGAAATAAACATTTGAAGTATATTAAAAGAAATTGCAATTTAACCTGCAGCGTTTCAAACAGCGGATGCTCCTATCAGAATATCTGGGGTCAGTCACTGATCCGAGACCCCCTGTGGTCTCCCTCACTGCCACCTCGGCTTTTTAAGAGTGACATTCTGATGGGGTTGCTGGTCTGGGAGTGGGCTAAGGGTCAACCCCACACCTGTTTCAACCACTGAGCAGGTGTCACAAAGGATCATCTGTGAGAAGCAACGGCTAAAACCATTCCATGAAGAGGGAAATTAAAAAGCTTTTATATTGCCACCATTTCTGCCCATTTAGGAAGCAAATTCTCCAACATACATTCCACTGGTCATACTGGCCACTTGTTTCATACTTAAAGACACAAGCAGGACCAAACTTGGCTCCAGTTGGACTGTGTGTACATTTCTGGTGGAATGGTACAGTGTGGGGGAAGAAAAAAACTTTAAATAGAATCTCTTTCTCACTTCCACAGTATCACAGAGAGCCGCACACTTAGTCACAAGACTGAATCGGGCCGGACTGCCAGACAGGCGCGCGCACGAATGTGAACGGAGGTTCTTCCAAAGCACAGAGCAGCTGGGATAGGCGACGAAGACACGTTGCTGTGCTTTGGTCCTTCAGACAATGCAATAATAATAAAACACAATAAAAAAAAATAAAAAAAACTGTCTTTCACCCACTGGAGGAAGTTGAGCTCTTTTTACTACACTCTCAACAAATCAAGATACGCCAGTTGCTGGCCTTCAGTTGTTATGGCACAAGGAGGTGAGCAGAATCAATACTTCCCCAGTTCTCCTTCTTGCCGCCAGGGTTTTAGCCGCTCTCTCCCTTTCTGTCACAAACACGGTCAAATGTTTTCTCTGTGACAGCATCACCTTGAAGAATTGAAGAAAGGTACCGGTGGTTGCCTGGCCAAGCAGACATGCAGTTGTCTCAGTAAAAACTGTCCAAATGGACTCAACTGTAACCCTTTGCAAACATACATGTCCTTTACCCAAAAAGAGAAAACATTCTCAACATAGTGGCTGTGTTATCCATGGCCTGCACTGCAGTGTATGCATCTCTCTATCCACATCAACAGAAACATCGTCTGGATGTAGCTTTTCCCTTCTTGCTCTCAGCCAGACGCCACTCTCTGACTGCTTTCCGGCTGTTCCGCCGACAGCCTCAATCAAAGGCCCTGCACTAATGCTTTGCAAACTAAAAGGGGGGGAAAAAAGCAAGACAAAATAGAAAAAATGAATAGCGATGCAGGAAGCAGTATTGTGCATGGCGTCTTATTTTGTTGCTGTGTCACTGACTCCAGATTAGTCAGCAGCGCACTCTCTAAGCCATTAAACCAATCCTCCAAATGAGATTGAATTAAAAGCATTCATTGCAGCATTACAATCGATACGATAAATGGGATCATATGTACAATCCATTCCACGCACGAGCAAACAAAGTTATGGACGCAGCACTGCAGCACACTGTGGAGGAAGCAGCGCTTGTTCTGCAGTGGCTGACCATCGCTTGCTGACTTGGATCCAGACTTTCTCCATTTCTCCAGCATCTCATCTATTTTTACTGGGAGACTTTTTAAACCAGTTAGGCAGAGCGCTCGTATTGTGCAGCCGCAAAATAACAGAGACACATGGACACACAGCTACGGTGACAGCTTGCAACCCTCATCATCAGAACCACCACCACCACCACCACCACGCAAGCCCTTCAGAGGAGGAAAAAGCAGAAGAGCTCGTTGCCCGTTGTTCCCAGCCCATGTTTTGCAGATGCGTGAACGACTGGAGTGCAGATTGCCATGGGTTACCAAGGAGGAGGAGACAGCAATGGCGTGCAAGCCTAGTTGCAATCTGGTCCTGCTAAGAGTACACAGAGTACCTTCCAATCAGATGCAGCCATTGATGCTTGATTCACAACAGTGGCAGTCTGTTTTCATCGCAGGAGCTCCTGGACAGCTCCTTCGACCGAGGCCAGGAACCATAACAAAGAACCACAATGGTCGTGTAGGCGTTGGAGTGACATCACACAGGACTGACCACACGGGCTCCATCTAGCTCAGTTCGAATGCACATCCCAGTGTCACTGACACTGAGAGCGGTTTAAAGCATCTCTAATGTGCGTTTTGTTAAATCCCCCCTGCGCGGCTGATCCACTGTGTCATGCATAAGTTAAAGCGGCGGAGTCGGATAAGCTTCGACAGGCGGCAGCACGGCGTTATGCAATAGTCAACACAGAAAACTGAGGAATGCGACTCACGTCAGTGCACAGAAAAGCAGCCATCAAGCGGCAGATGGATGCAGCCTCTGCGTGTCGCTCAGCGTTACACAATGATCGTCGCAAGCCATTTGTCGGGGGCACTGCTGCCCCAGTGCCGCTTGTAAACACACCGACAGGGCACAATACAGACCACCACAGGCTCGGCCAATGTCACCTACCGCCACACGACTAACAATCGGTGTCATATTGTCGTGAGCCACGACGTCCCTTCCCAATAGCCCAGGGGTAGCAGAACAGACACATCCGACTCGGAGTTTCACTAATCGCACATCCAGGGTGAACAAAAACAAAACCGAGGGAGTGGCGCTGCTTGAAACCGTAGTTGCATAAAGCGGATTAGCCAGCTAACGCAGCTAGCAGCTCTGCCTAGAAAGACCATTCAGTCAGTAATTATTCACAACAAACCAAACCATTGACAACTCTGCCCTCCGTACCTGATTGTCGTCTTTTAATATTATTCGCCGATGT
The DNA here is from genome assembly GCA_009823395.1 of Thamnaconus septentrionalis. Taxonomy (NCBI): domain Eukaryota; kingdom Metazoa; phylum Chordata; class Actinopteri; order Tetraodontiformes; family Monacanthidae; genus Thamnaconus; species Thamnaconus septentrionalis. The sequence continues at coordinate 20,547,614 of CM020504.1, forward strand.
GGCTAATATGCATACACAAACAAACTCTGTTGAATGAGATATCGGTTAAATTGACCTGCGAAGCTGACTGAAAAAAAAATCTGTCAATGCGACACACCATACAACTTGTGACAGCAACTTTTGGTTAGCTGGCAAACAGCAAGCAATCTGCCTCGCTAGCCTGCGAGCTAACCAATGTTGATATCAAACTCCTCTGAAGCGTCAAGCGTCGAACCACGACTCAAAATGTTCTCACAACGTTGACAGACACCGAAGGTTGGACGACTGACTCACCTGGTAAAGATGAACCCGCATATGTCGAGGAGCGGAGAGTGGCCGGCTGATTGAACCCAGTCACTCTCGACGGAGGCTGCGACTGCCGCTAAATCGCGGATGAGGCGATGCAGACGAGAGAAATCAAAGTGTAAACGTTCGCTGACTTGGCTAAGCGGTTAGCACGGCTAATTCGCTAACGCGACCGCAGACTTCGCCCTGCCCAGTGCACACGGTCACACTGTCTTCAAGCCTGGCAGTAAAATTCGCTTCGGCAACAACAGATATTCTAAACAGGCTTGCCGGAGGGTGCTCCACTCGTTTATGTCAAACGCGACGAGCTAAACTGGCTAACGTCTGCTAAGCGTCAACTGTCACGACGAGCTGCTGGGCGAGCTACTGTCCAGGGTGCTAACTAGCTGCTAAAGGCAATAGCGAGCAAACTTTCTCTCCTCCGGTCACCTCAACAAATGGCGACGTGCGCTAACGCTCCCTTTAGTCATGAAGGAATTGAGGGAGGAATTAAATTTCAAAAAAGAAGACATAGAAAAAATATCCCGGACTCGAATAAATACCGCTTGCTCTGACACAGACTAGAGAACACGAGTGACAAGAGTTCACAAGTCTCTGCGTCCAGCTGTAGCCTGCAGGGAAAATATCGCCCCCTCCCTAAATCTCGGTCTGCAACAAATAGGAGCAGACGCGTGTGATGTGAATGGAGGTGGCTGACACGCACAGGCTGTCACCGCCGCATGTGTTTTAGTTTTATTGAAAGAAACACAAGCGCAAATGCAGTATTATGATTTTTCATAGATCATATTTCCCCATGTTTTACCTGGCTGTGCGCTTCAGTCACTGAGCTCCTCCTAACCTGATTAACAGTTCGAGTCTTAATCTGGCCCCGGCTATAAATAGCCTGTGGTTAACTCTCAACATTACAGGGGGAAAGGTGGTTATTTATAACCCACGACAACAATAACAGAACGATACATGTTGAGGGAGATTGATTTCCGGTGGCCAGGAAGTGAAGGTTCTCAGGTTAAAGGGATTACATTAAAAAGATAAACTGAAACAATGAAAGTGCATTTGTTGTATTTATTTTTAAGTAAGGTTATGGTCAAGAGACTGACTGATTTTTATTTTATTTTATTTTTTTTTACATTTCAGTTGATGGCATTTTGCCGTGACCACAATATATTTTTGTTAAAGATAATACGTAATAGAGTGATACCGCCCAGTGAAAGTTCATCCTCATTAGGATGTTGTGCTTTTAGAGGATCATAAAAAAAAGAAACAACAGCGCACCACATCAGCGCAAAAGCATGTGGCATCTCCCAGGATTACAGATGTAGGTGTAATCTGCTCGGAGCAAAGAAAAACAACGATAAAAGGTCCATCAAATGTGTGCATGGCAGCAGAAAGACGGGCATTCCACAACAGGCTGCAGGTCCGGGGAGCCAATCCGCGGGCAGGACGGGGCTCGGAGGGCTGTGATTGGTTGTTGGTGGGCCCTGTTGTCATGATGATGATGGTGATGGGAAATCAGGCTCGGTGTTTTGCCGAAATCACACTCCCCCGCATAATCTCACTCACCTACGCGTGAACGCGCGGTCGATGTGTTCATTTTTTTGAACCTATAACCTATAACGAAGGCCGCGATCTCTTTTCGTTGCG